>VXBL01008716.1:91387-113415 GCA_013400195.1 Aramus guarauna
AAAAATTGACACTGAATCTTTCAGACCTAGGATTAAAGGTGGAGTTACTTAACTTTAGATCAGAAACTACTGCCTTTCAGTATTTACACACAGCTTTCATGATCTTCAACCTGCTTGGTTAAGAAAAGTAGATGCAATTAATCTGAATATACAGTACATGCTTGATATATATTTCAGATTGCCAACAAGATGTAACTGTCAGTTTGTGGATGCACTGACTACATACATAGAGAAGTGTTATATTCTGCCAAATAATCCCAAACCTATAAAGTTGATGTTTTAATGTAAAAAAAAAACAACTTTTCCTCTTGAGAGAGTCATGAAATACCATCTGTGTTGACTGTAAATTTAGCCATAAATCCTTGTTGTGTTTATCAGAGGTTTGTTTTTCAAAATAGCTAATTTTCATCTCAGATTCAGCCTCACACTAATTTCTTTGCTTCTTTCTTGCTGAGAAGTCTAATATAACAACCTCTCACAAAAAGGGTTTGGCACTAGCCCAAAACAAAATAGGCTCATCTCATTGCATGGAATTAGTTTCCTTAATAAGGGTAGAACTTAGAATTATTAAATACAGTAATTAAAATAATAATAATAAAAAAAAACCCCAAAACCAAAAAAACCAACCCAACAAACAAAAAAACAAAACAAAACAAAACAAAACCCAACAAACCCACATCAATGAAAAACCTTTATCAGAAACTATTAAAAGGCCTGTGGGAGGTAACATGACAAAGTTCACAATGAAATTAATATTAAAACTAATAAAACTCTGAGAGTAAAATGATCATGCAGGTAGAAAAAAAATCAAGTAATAGATACATGAGAATGGAAGGAACATAGCAACATTACTAAGTCTGAGCATCATCTGTTCTTTTTTTTTCAATGTCTATTGAAGGTGCTACATGAGATTAGTACAGTCTGGATGACAGATAATATATATGGGTTGACAGTCATTTAGAGCATTGGTCATATATGACAAATTTCATACATCATTTTGGTGTAACTGAGATACTTCAAGAGCCCTCAGGAGAAAATGATACCTCATTGTAGTAGAACCTATGAAGAGAAACAGTAAAAGATATTTTTCCCAAAAAATATTTTACAATATAAGAAAGAAAGTGTACTTATTCCTCTATTACATTTCAGAAAAAAAAAAACAACAGATTTTTGAAGACCAGAATTAGGAAACTCATGAGAAAAATCTAGAATTCACACTAGATTTCTTACTTCTTGAATGTTATTAATTTTTTGCGCTACAGTATGTTTCACTTACTACCAAAGATGGAACACCTTCAACACTTATAACCAGATTCTCAGCGAAAGGATTCAGTTCAAGACAAGAACAGCAACTGAGGCACCTACCTGTATTTTAAGTAACTAGTTCAGGAATAAGTGAATTGTTTTTTTATGTATAATTTAGCGTATGGAGTATGTTTCCATTGAGTATGACAATAATTTATACATCTAGAATATATGAAAACTGCCATACGTAAGCATCTACATTTAGACATCCTAATCTCAAACTGATGTCAGACAAGATATGAACTCTCACTGTGCCTTTTCCCTCAACTGACATAGCATAGGATCTGAGTTTATATTTTAGACCCTCTGTTGAATACAGCTGGGAAAAAAACCCAACAAACCCAAAAACCAAATAAACAGTTCATTAGGTCAAAAAGTAATGAAACATACAGATACATTCACACAGAGGACAGAAACATCAAAAAAAATTTACATTAGAAAACCAGGTTAATGACTTTATGAAATGAGGTTATTCAGTAAGTAATATCTGGGTGATAAAATGAGATGGGAAAGAATGAAGATAATTCTGGGTAAGCAGTTAAAATACAAAGTACCAAGTGACACAAAAGAATAATCCCAAAAACCTACACCATAATTTTTGTGTAGATCATGCACACAAAAACACAAGAGGTGGGCCAAGTGCAGAACAAATGATGAAGAATATTGCACCAAAAATCAAGGACTGTCAAAGAAAATCATAAATTATTCATTAGCAACATCACACAGCATAACAAAAGTTACTATTTATTTTTTATTTCCTTTTTTCCCCTTATCATTGCACATCATTTGAACTTTTTGAAAGCCAGACTCCAAATTAGACAGCTGTTCAAAAGTTGTGGAGAGAGAGCAAGTGGTTCCAATGCTTATCTCATGAAAGCTCTCAGTTCTCCTTTCTCCATGACAAATACTTCTCTTTGCAGAGGAAAATACATTACTACCTTGCATGAGCAGCAAATAAGCAGGTACATATTATCTATTTCACTGTCCTGGCAAATTGAAAAGCCTTGAAAAGACATGAAGAAAAGTCCTTATTACATTATAAGATACATGTTGATGAGTGAGTTTATGCATATTCTTTGCATCTATATGTAGACAATGGTTCAGACGCCTAAAATTAAAAACAAACAAACAAAAAAGGGGTGTAGGCTGGATAACTTACAGTGTGAGCTGTTTTCCTTGCCTGGGAGGCACAGAGCTTAATAGTCTCACAACTAGGAGAAAGAAAATGTTAAAGATGGTGAAGGTGAATACCGGTCACATAACCTGCCACTTGAAAGCCTCAGATAAAATAGAAATGAACAAAAATTGACTTTTGAGTTAGCCAAAGAAAGAAAAAGAAACTCAAACCCAACCAACCAACAAACAAACAAACAAAAATCCAAACCACAAAACAAAACCCCACAAACCCAACAAAATAAGATGAACATCAGTGACAGGCCCAAGCAACAAACCATGAAAGACATGTCCTCTATGCTAATTTTCTTTATTTAAAATATTACTGAAGGAAGACTAATTCAAACCAGAACAAACAAGTCAAATGTTAGAGGTGTGATACTTAAACAGAGTCGGAGTTTAGAATTATGTCCCAAATCAGCTACTACGACAGTACTCACAGAATCACAGAATGGTTGAGGTTGGAAAAGAACTCATCTTGACGTAGCACTTTGGACATGGTCTAGTAGACATGGTAGTGTTGGGCTGATGGTTGGACTTGATGATCCTAGAGGTCTTTTTCAACCTTAAAGATTTTATGATTCTATGGTAATCTTAGTGGCCCTTCACTGAGCTCTTTTCCTTATGCCCATTTGTCTGTCTTGCAGTGGGGAGCCCAGAATTTGACACAATACTTCATATGTCGCCTCACCCATGCTGAGGAGAGGGGAGAAATTGAGACAAATTATATAACTGATTATTTCCTTCTCCATCTTAATGCTTTGTTCTCTGCCTCTTTTTATGCTGCATTATCTTTATTTTGGTCCCTTTGTGTACATTTGTTATGGTAAGTTCTCTGTCATTTTGTCCTCCTGTTAGTTAATTTATCCGTCAGTCTGATCAGTCATCATTCAGATAAGAGCTCTATTTTAACCTACATTTCAGATTTATTGGAACTGAAACATTTTAGTATGGAATATGCCTAAATAATTTACATAGATATTGTATGCACATAAAACCTGCTGCCGCATTCAGAATCAAGGTGGAAGACAGTTTTGGAGAGATAATTGTTGCTATTTATGGGAAATGGGTTCTCATTAAAAATAAAGGTTAAATGAGGAAGTTAGTTCCTTCCTGGGAGAGAAATTTACATTTCTTTGTAAAGTGACAGCTTTCAATAGCAACAAAATCTGAATTTCACCTTGCTATATAATAGACCTCCTTCCTTATTAAACTTTTTTGGACTTAATAAAACAAACTTTTCTTAAAGTTTATTTCTGTTCATGTCTGGCTTCCTTCCTAAAGTAAATATTTCTGCAACATTAGAGGAAAATCCCTTCAATCATTTCACAGTAATAAGATTAAGAAATATATATTCTTATATAAATGCTAAATTCTGACTACCAGATTCTTGGTGGAATAGATCATTGAAAACCAGTTGAATTTTGAAACTTCCAACTTGGATATGCAAATGATCCAAGGGTGAAAATAAAATAATAAAGAAAACCACAAACCTGAGAAAAAGGTGAAGAGGGGATCTTTCCTCAGTACATAAAATATTTTTTTCCTCCAGCTCAGACCTTGAGGTAAATATGATGATGCAGAGACACTTTTATAAGGAAAAGAATTAAAGTAGGATTTGCAATGAGGCCAGATGAAGATGCATCATATTGTGACAGAACTACTGCTGGAGGAAGTTTCTGCTCAGTGGCAGAGCAAACTCACATCTGCCTGCAACAGAATGATAGCCATGTACAATGATAGGCTAGATATTAAAAAAAAGAAAAGAAAAAAAAAAAAAAAGCTTTTTCTCAAATATATGCAAAGTATTTTCTAAGAATATTTTTTTAGGTAAAGTTTATAACCACTAAAGTTATTAACTTTAAATTAGAATATTCTTGATAGAATTAACTGCTTAAGTTCTTGGTTAAAGATGTGCAGAAGGAAGCACTTTTCTGAATAATATATAGGTAAGTGGACAAATGAAAGATTCCCAGTCTAATAAATCCTCTGTTTTAAATCTAATTTTCAGTTGATGCTATTTTTGAAACACATTTTTTGGACGATAATTTCAAATTGTGTGTTCTGAATCAAACAGGGTCAACTTAGCAGACACAATAGCTGAGGAGAAAACCATGCAATTCCAAATACCAATTTCTACATCAACAATTCTTGTTATAGAGGAGTCCTCAAACAGAACCTTTAATTTAGAGATAAAGTAAATCATATCAAAGGGATATAGAAGCTGTGTAAAGAACTACAAAATTGTAAGAAATAATCACTAATGAAAAAGTCCTCTAGTAAAATGCATGTTTCTGCTAAAGCACTCGTTTTAGAAGCACCAGGAGAAATACAAATATAAACACTGAATTAAAAGAGTCTTGAAGAAAGTTCATGATTGACTTTTTCTGTTTCCTGTTCTTTAGGTATTAAATGAGTACCTGGATTTCATTCTGTGATACTAACATATTTTACTTTTTGGTAGCTGGGTGGAACATTCTGTTTGGCTGTTGCTAGACTGATTTTTTTTTATTTTTCAGGAAAAAAAGAAAACGGCTAAAAAAATCTGTGAGAAATAGCTTACAAATTGGTGACAGCAGGTTGCTTAACATAATGGAGCAAAAGTGACTGAGGTAAGAAAGAATAAAACTCTCCAAACTCCAGCAAAGTTGCTCTCCCTGCATGAGATCTACCTAGAGAGCAAATCTTCTAAACCCAGCAATTCATTCTCTTCTATCTTTCTCAGTGCATGTGTTGCCTTCAAAACAATTCTACCCAAGAGACATACAATTGCTGTTTTAATTACAACTCACAAAAGAGAAAGCAACAGATGTATAAACATATTTTAGATATTTATTAAATATCTGCTGAATTGTTATAGTCCTGTTGGCTCATTAATAAAATCTCCATGGATTAACCACTGATTCCCAACACCTTCATCTACAAAGACACAGGAAAGATTTGCATTTTCACCTTATGTACACTCATTATAATTTCTTTTATATGTTACTAATTCTAAGCCTTTATATTTCTTTGCTCTTTTCTTCTCGGTAAAGGCTGACAGAATTGCTGACTGTATTAAAACCCAAAAGTATATATAAAGGAATCCACTGAATAAAAACACCTAAATATAAAGTTCTTTTTCAAACTGATCAAGGTTAAGAAGTATCAACTAACAAATAAAGCAAAAACAAAAGGAAAAAAAGAGAAGAAAAAAATAAAAGAAAGAAAAAGTCCCAGTTCTTAGAAAATGAAGACTGTGAAGATTTTGCTCATAATGTCAAGGTTAATTTTGACCCTACACCATGCAGATTTAGAAATTCCTGGAAGAGTTTTCATCTTTAAATATTATCTCTGAATATAATTTGAGACTGACAAACACTTAGAGACCACAATTTCTTAATATGCCCAAATCAGGAATACCTCCTATACATTTTGCATAATAATATGTAAACTTTTCAGAGTGCACATTGCAAATTCCACTTTCTGGACTCACAAGAATTTGTGTTTAGAGTGTATGACCCTCAGAAATGGAACACAGAACTTTGTCCCCAGCATTCCACATATTTCATACATATACCAATAATCTCTCCCTGTGCTTGATATCAAGAGAAATTAGTAGCTCTATGCCTTAACCTTCATCTAAATGTACCAATTAGTCAACATGCTTCCTGTTTCCCTCTATCATTCAAGGATTCCACACCACAGGTTAGTACTTGAACCATCAATGCAGAGATATGTCTATCCCACAGATCCTAAGCAGCAGTGGCTGAGATAAATTGAGACAAAGAAAGATATTCTTTGTGTTAAGCAGCAATTACACCAGGTTTCGTTTGCATTTGGATTTTTCATTTACGAGATAAAATGAAAGTTTCATATTAAGTAGACATATTGGGCATGACTCAGTTTCTTAAATATATGACTAATTTCATTTTATGTGCTAGAAAAGTATTCTTTCTGGCCTTCACTTGCTGCTGAAGAAGACTGACAATGTCTCTTGCTTGTCTCATCAGGAAGATGCCTATGATACACAAGCGCACTTCAAATGGTACTAGATAGCTCTATCTGAGTAAAAGAAGCAAGTCTCTAGGGTGGGATTACTTTTGAGATTAGAACTACTGCATTTAAGGGTTTATATATAGATATTTACATGTGTTTGGAGTCTAAATGTCACTGGAGTTCTAATCTGTAGAGGTGATGCAGACTTAAGAGAAATGCAGATGGCTAGCCACAGGTTTTCCATTTTAGGGTGAGTAGACACATCCTTTAGCTACAATGACTCTGCCAATCTTTTTTTTTTTTTTTTACTTTACTTATAAGTGGATGCACAGATAATTATGTTTTTTTTAAGGAGAATTAAAATAGCAGAGGTGACATTGTTAAAGCCTATGGGGAAAGAGAGACACATAGTTACACTTCTAGAATAGTTAGAAATTATCAGAAGATGTGTGGAAGAAGTTTCAATGGGTCACAAAAACTGTGTTTTATTGAATTCATGATTTTTGGGACAAATTGGAGCTACAAATTACAATTCCCAGGCTCATCAGTTGAAGCTATTTTGTTGATCTCCCTTGAGGATGAGACATCTAGGATGGAGTACTTCTTTTGTGAAAAATATTCTTTTAATGTTAACTGGATATTTCTGTCCTTCATTGGTTGTTTGAGTTCCTTCTTGACAACTTTCCTTAGGGCTCTATAAGACTTCTAGTAGCGGATTGACTGAGGCTGTTACATCCCCCACCTTAAAGTATACTTACACTGAGCTTACAGTGGGCTGAAAACTGCTGCAGTTTGTGAACTGATTCAGGAGTAGATCAGACTGCTTTCATGTCAGGTGTAGTAACAGGGTCTAGCAAAAGATAGGTAGAACAAGTGAAAATCTCAGACTATCAGACTTTATTCAATACAATGTCTGAGATATCTTTTTTTTTTGTCCTTAGTCTTTCCTCCAAAGTGTGTGAATTCCACTTCGTATATTTCCAACAGATTTTACTATCTTGTCAAATGCTTTTAGACAGAGCTCTGATAAATAGATTTTCATTTCTGTCAATAAGTACTTTATTTTTTCAACCAAAGAAGCTTGGAAGACATGGCACCAGGTCAACAGCACATTCCAGTAGTTTTGTTCTATATAATCCTGGTCAAAAATAATTTAAAAAATCATATCTCACCCAATTTTACTTAATGATTTTAAGCTAGTTTCATGACTTGGTTGATTTTGGTTTATGTAAAGGGCACTATCACTATTGGTAGACACTCCTAGGATTAAAATCTAGTATTAATGTCCCAGGATTAAAATAAATAAATAAATAAATAAATAAATAAATAAATAAATAAATAATAAAAAAAAAGTAGTGATTAAAATAAACAATAATAAACTATCATGTGAAGTGGCTAGCTTCCAGTCAGCAGGGATCACCCCAGACTCCCAAGACCTTTGGTGGATGATTAAGAGGTGTCCTGCCATAACATCCACTAGCTCCTTCAGTACTCTGGGCCCATGGACTTGTGAACATTCAGCTGATAGATAGTCCCTCACAATTTCAGTGTCCGCAAATGGAAAGTCAGTGTTCCCAACCTTGTGGTCCTCTGACTCAGGAGACTGGGAAGCCCAAGGTCTGTCAGTATTGTTAAAGACTGAGGAAAAAAAAAAAAAAGCTATGTTAAGTGATTAGCACTAATGACTAACCATTCTATTTTTAATACATTTTTTTTAGGTTTCTTATCATCAGTAACACCATAAACAGAACTATTTTTACTAGGTTTGAACAAAACTTATGTTCAAGACTCTGAGACAAAGAACCTGTTATTTCTTTTCTCTTTTCTGAACTCATGCCATTCTTCTTACAAGTAATTGTTAGGAAAATAGTTAAAATAAATGAGATAAGTGGAGTTTTTCTCTCTCTTTTTCTTCTAAAGTATGAAGATTGGAATGAAAAAGATCTAATCCCACTAACAGTAACATCCTGATGAGATATCAGAGCAGATACATGGCAAGCAAGAAAGCAATAAATTAAAAAATAGATAAAATGACAGGAAATAAATTCATTAAATTCTGATGTGTCTGAAAAGCTATTGATGTTATACCTCTAGAGAACTACTCACAGTCCTTTGCCGACTGAATCCTGAGCAGCTCAGCTGTGAAACTTTAAATTGTACTAACTGTTTAATTCTGCTGTGTCACAGTCTTACTACACTGGATGATAATTTCAAAGACATATTTCGATCATTCCAAAGGTGTCCTGAATGATTACTTCAGGTAGCAATATGCTTTTTAACATTCCAGGGTTCCTGATGTCAAATTAATGCCTGCTAATCTTATTCTGCGTGATAGGAACAGGAATTGTTGTTGTTTGGTCCTTGTTACTCCTCAAGGAGCATAGGGCTGCAACAACACTATGCCACCGAACCCGGTGGGATAGTGTTGTTGCAATTTCTGTAACAGATTTTGTTTTTTACACGATTGGGTTGTTAGCCCAAAACAAAACCCCCAACCTGGAGGGCCAGGGTGCAACATTTTAGTCTGGCCCGACAAGGCACGCAAGCCACCACACCACAACAAGGTAAGTTGCACCAACTATTGGTGGAGGAACAGGAATTAGCTTTAATTAATTGAGGAACATTTAAAGAAAAAATTACTGAAAACACTCAGAACAAAGCAATCTTCAATTCATCTTTGAGCTGCAAAAACCAGACAGATCTCTTTTATGAGTATTAAAAAAACCCCAAACAAACAATTGGAATTCATCAATGTCTATCTTCTGCAAAAATAACGGAGAAATTCTACTCCACTACTGACAAGTGGTGGGAGATCCACTTGAATATTGTAAAATAAAGACTGAATTCATATAATTATTTGAACATTAGGTCAGAAAACTTTATACTACCTCTAGTGTAATTTTTAAGTGGGGCAACATAGCATAGCCTAATTTTAATGTAAATACCTCCCAAAATTTTATCTTTTCTTGCAGTGTTCATAATAAATTAAATTACACATTCCACAGCTTTGGATTATAAATAAATTGAAAAGAAGCTGTATGTATCTGAAAAGAAAGATTCCTACAATGTTTTGGTAGTGGTTTGCTTAATTTGTTTGGGAAACCACACCGTATTGCAGAAATTCTTGAAACCATCTTTTTTAGTACATAATAAGAATGCTGTTCAAGGATATTAGGGATTAGAAGTTCATAGCAAGGGAGTTCAGAGCAGAGGTAAGAGCCACAGAGATCATCCTTCTTAAGGAAATTCATTATTTGCTTAGCTACTGAATCATTTCAGCATTTCCCTAGCAATTGCCTCTGCAAAATATCAGGATCTCTTCAGCATCAAGCAGTTCTCTGTATGACAATTCAGGTTAAAAAAAGACTATATTTAATAAGCAAATAATCTGTTGCTGCACATGAAGACATGAGATTAAAGTTAGATTTTAAAATTGGTGACATTAAAGGAAATATTTCTCTGATGGAATACAAACCTTAAATATCATTCCAATCTGAAGTGAGTTTTCCCTAGACTGTACTATAGATTATTTCAGGTGTTACTGTTGCAGAAATAGAAGCTGTAGCTGTAAAAACTACAGGAAGTTACAATTTTTCTTTTTTTTTTTTCTTCCTTTTTCTTTCTTTTTTTTTTTTTTTTTTAAGTAAAATCCATATTCTTTTACTAAGCATAGTAACACTTACATTAGTCTACCATGTTTCTGTCCCACAAGAGCATTCAGACTAACCAACTTTTCAGATTACATACATACTTAAGAATTTTCCTGGACAAAGGTCCCTTCTTCAGAAGAGAGAATTTTCTATCCAGGACTAACCAAAAAGCTATCGCTGACCATAAAGAGAAGCATTTGTACATGTAACAGGAACCACAACCTAAGAGCCATTCTAGAAGAGTAACAACAGTACAATTAGAAATAGTGTCCCTGTTAGAGCAACAAAGAAATCCACTGCAGTTGTATCTACCTGTTCTGTCAACTGAAAGTGAGAAAATTTGTTAAAAAATAGATAAAAGGATAGCAAAGAAATTTAACTCTTACATGTGATATGGAGCTTATTGAAAGACTATACTAGAAGCACAGGGCCAATGTATACTGCCTATTAAATATTAGATATTATTGCTTCAAAGTAATAAAAAGAAAACAGCATGGAAAGCATGAGGTAAGAGGCTATTAGAGAGAAGCTTAAAAAGCTAATGATATGTTCAAATGAAGAAAATGAAAGGTTTGTAAAGTCTAGTAAATTAAAGGTAAAAATTGTAATAATATATCCCAAAGAAGAGTAGAGAAAAAAATAGTAAAGAGAATCAAAATAAATTCTAAACCTTTTTTTTTTTCAAACAGATGAGTTATAAGAAGTTTGCAAGAGAATCTGTAAATTCAGATGACAATTTGAGTATAAAACAATCTTTCAAAGAAGTCAAAGCCACCACAGAAAAGCCAAATGACTTTTTTGCATCGGTATTCACTGTGGAAAAACCATGGACGTTCTTCCACTGTATGTTGGGTTTGCATGGCAAGGTTTTGGTAGTGGGGGGGATACAGGGGTGGCTTCTGTGAGAAGCTGCTAGAAGCTTCCCCTGTGTCTGACAGAGCCAATGCCAGCTGGCTCCAAGACGGACCCGCCACTGGCCAAGGCCAAGCCAGTCAGCGCCTCTGTGATAACATATTTAAGAAGGGGAAAAAAAAACCCAAAACAGTTAGAGAGAGCTTTTGCAGCTGGAGAGAGGAGTGAGAAGATGTAAGAAACTCCACAGACACCAAGGTCAGGGGAGCTCAGCTTTGGCCAGTGGCAGGTCCTTCCTGGAATTGGCTGGAACTGGCTGTATTTGATATGGGGGCAACTTCTGGCGTCTTCTCAGAGCTCCCACTGCCAGTACCTGGGCACAGACAGTCATTACCCCTGAATATACAATTAAATAAATAATTGGAAAGAGGAAGTAAAAGTAAGCATCCTTCTCCTATAGAGGCATGAGTTTAGCATAGACTGGTGTTGGCAGTAATTTTTTTTGCACTCATTTGCAAATAATCTGAGAAAAGGGATCAACAGTCAACTGACAAAGTCTTCAACAGTATGAAGTTATTCAGTGCAGTGAGAACAGCATTCAACTATGAAAAATTTGAGGAAGTCCATAAGAATGTGAATGACTATGTAATAAAATGGTAGATGAAATGTAATGTTGATAAATGTAAAATAATCCACATGGGGAAACCAATGAAGGGCACTGCTGACCATATAACCCAGGGGAAGATCTTGGTTTTATGACAGACAGTTCTAATACTCAGTGACTGTGAAAAAAAAAAGAAGTCAAGTGTCAGAAAGTAATAAAGAAATAGAGAATGAAACAGGAAATGTCATTATGACATTGTGTAAGTTGATGTTTCTCTTACATTTTGAATACTCTGTACAACTTGAGTCCCTGCACCCCAAAAGGATATAGTAGAATTGGAAAAAAGTTCAAGAAAGTGTAAAGCATCTGATCGAAAGTGTGAAAAAGTTTCCACAAAAGTAATGCTTTAACAAGGTGGAACTGAACAGGAACAAGAAATGAGGTGGTGGTATATGATAAACATCCACAAATTCATGAATGTCATAGAGAGTTTCACAGGGATTAGTCATTCACATTTTCTTCCTATCTACTATTGAATAAAGTTAATTGGAGGTAAGTTCAGAACTGAAGATGGCTTTTTTCCTACCACTCCCCCCCCAAAATAGGTAGTAGATTAATTAAACGTTTTGTGAAAGAATGCTGTGGATTGTGAAAATTTAAATAGATCCAAGGGCTGATTGGATAGCTATGTGAAAGAAAATTTTATTAAGCATTACTAAATAGACAGAGTACATCTGATTCAAGTGGAAAAAAAAAATAGAGGCAGAAAAATAATTCAGGAAATTTCATATATGTTCACTCTATTCTTCAGTGAAATGCATAAATTCTGCATGAGTATTCCTGAGGAGGGGAAGAAGAGAGGGAGGTGCTCATCTCTTCTTCCTGTTATCCAGTGACAGGATGCGTGGGAATGGTTCAAAACTGCATCAGGGGAGGTTCAGATGTGACAATAACAAACATTTCTTTATTGAGAGGGTAGTCAAACCCTGAAATGGGCTTGCTAGAGAGGAGGTTGGTACCGCATGCCTGTCAGTGTTTAAGAGGCATTTACACAATGCTTTTAATAACAGGCTTTAAATTTTGGTCAGCCCTGACGTGCTTAGGCAGTTGGACAAGATGATCCCTGTAGATCCCTTCCAACAGAACTACTCTACTCTATTTTATTCTAAATCTAATTGAATGATCCTCAATTAGAAAAACTGTAAAATACTTATATTCTATTTAATTGCCACACCTATAAAAAAACCCCTGTGCATAATGTGGGAAACATTCTAGTGTCATTTTGAAAAGAAACAACACTAATTAATTTCACACCCATCAAGCCCTCACATGATTTTGAGGTCTTACAAAGGAGAATGAAGCACAATGAAGTGACAGTTGAATAGTGGGTGCACTCCTCCCACTCACTTCTCTCTCTTGAGAAAAAAATAAAACATTTAAAATGTAGCAGCTGCATCCCAGTTTAATTTAAGTGGTCCTAACAGTTAAGAAGAGTAAAACAATTAATGAAATTCACCAAAACAAACCTATATTCTGCAGATCCTGGTACTATATGTAACACAGAAACCAGCTTTCCTAGGCTTACTCTGTGTGTTTTAAAGCTTTTTGAATAGCATGGAAGAGTGGCTGAACAATTACTCAGTTTGTGACAGCAATCAAAACCTAGCAGGTAAAGCTGAGTGCAAGGAGAGAGTTTCTAATAGCAGTTAGATTAGTATACACCGACTAGCTGCCCTGAATACTAGAGTACTGCACCACAAAATCTCTAAGTAGGTTTATTTTCTGTAAAAAAAGATAAACAAGTGACAAAAATATCTTGCTCTTTCAGCTCTTTTCTCACTAAAGTTAGTCTGAGCATCTTCTTCCTCTTCCAAAATATCAGTCTCTTCCTCAGTATTTATGTCAGACATAATCATACCCAAAAGACCAACATATCCATCATTGTTCAGCTGCTGTAGTGTTTTTCACTCTGCAGGAAGTAAGATTACTTTAACAGCAGGAGGTTTTCTGCTACATCCATTGAAAAGCTGATGTTCTTGAGGAATCTTTTGTATGAGTATATCAGTGGCAGTGACTACAGAAGAATCAATGGAGGCAAGTTTCAACAGAGCTAGCAGCATTAGAGTTACAAATGGAGGAACCTCGGTCATACTGAAAGGATTGTGATTCTCAAGGAGCGCTGACAGAGTTGAAGGTTTTAGTTAAAGAATTGTTATATTTATTTCACAGTTCCTCTTGATTTTTTCTTTTTTTTTTTTTAATTGTTATTCTGTGAATGTATCTAGTGTTAAGTTATATGCATATAGCCATCTTTTGATTTACATCCTATAAATAAAAGATGTGATCTTCAATATCAAGGGTGTATTGTATTCTGTTTTCCAGTCTTATACTTTTTCCCCCCAAAGATTCCTATGATGAGAACAAGTCCCATCACCTCTTATCAGCATCACACACATTCCTTACCTTAGTCTAGGCATTATTTTTTGGAAAATTCTTCCTTGATTCCCTGTTAAAAGTAGACCCAAGCATCTTAGCATAACTAGCAGAGTTAGAGAGATTAAGGCAATCACATTACTGCATGCCTACGACCAGTGTTCAGGATTGCTCAGTGTAGAGTTTCATACATATGAATGTTTGAAAATACTGAAGTTAATAGAGTAGAATAGTGTTATGTTGGGTTTGTTTTTTTTAAGTACTAGCCACAGTGACAATGTTAAACAATGTCCATTCCTATTCGTGTATGGAAAACAACCTAATTACTGATTTTAAGAGCAAATATAAGTAAATCAATGCTAAATATCCACTAGGAACAAAGTATGTGTCTTTACTGAATCTATATTTTTGTTAGGTTTCAGATGGTTTTATTTTTTACAACTTAAAATATGTTGTTAACAGAAGACATATCTTTTTAGAACACACTCTTCATGGGAAAAGAAGATGTTAAAATCAGTCTCTCTTAGTCATTAAGACACAGAAGTATTTTCCTGAGTTGAGTTTCTTGAGTGAATATACAAGCATGAGAATGTAAAGAGAGTTCTGACTCTAAAAGTCAAAAAGGAGACTAAATATAGTGGGTAAAGACCAATTTTTCATTTAAGGTTTGAATAATTATTTTCTCTGAATTCTATAGAAGCATCAATACAGATTTCTTGAAAAAAATAAAAAAATCCAAATAATAGTAATTAAAAATCCTTTCTTAGACATCTTTTTTTTGAATGTTAGTTTTTATTTAACTGATTTCATTTTTTTGCTCTCTTTAAGTAGAATATATTAAAATAATTTGTCTGCTTCTGTTACCACAAGGCCTGGATTCCTACTAAGTTAGAACAATTCTAGCATTTTCACAGTGCATGACAGAACTCTTGGAAATATCTTGTTCCTGTTAAGCATTAACCGTAGAAATTAATCAGGCCAGAAAGAAAACAAAGTGACATGTCAAAAACATCTTATATATAGACTGCTGATTTGAACCAGTTCTCCTCTGTTGTGCTCTAATGGAAACTCCATGAAGATTTTAGTATAGGGTGAAGTTGGATAATATGAATGCATTAACTAGCACTATCAAAAGGAACTTTTCAAAATCACTGGCTCTGGAGCATCTCTGAACCTCCATCCATATGGATCAGACCAGGAAGATGGCAAAAAATAAGTACATTTCTGTCTGGGAAGGCTTTTCTAGTATTGAT
Organism: Aramus guarauna; assembly: GCA_013400195.1. Taxonomy (NCBI): domain Eukaryota; kingdom Metazoa; phylum Chordata; class Aves; order Gruiformes; family Aramidae; genus Aramus; species Aramus guarauna. Next base: position 106,636 of record VXBL01008716.1, read on the forward strand.
CTGACCTGTGTCAATGAGTGCCACATTCATCATAAAATAGGGACAAAACACACAGGACTGGAAAGTAAGATTGCCATTCTTGGCAGCAATGAACTTTCAGATCTTCTCAAGTGTATCATGGAATATCATCTTCAGGATTTATATTTAAAAATCTTTTTTTTTTCAACAGCCTAAATAATTTTTTAAGACAGCAGAAATAGTATTTTTTTATTCTAAGATTTCAACAGTCATGATCTCTAAATAAGAATTGAAAATGTTTACAGCAAATATATTTTATCTCTAAGTCTCTCTTTTATGTATGTAATTGCTCATATATTCAACAAATGAACTACCTCTAATGAAAAGTGTTATAATAATTTATCAGACATTTGATCAATATTAATTCTAAATTCACAAGATAAAATTTCCTTTATATGATCACCAATTGGGGAAAAAAATTATTTCCATCAGAGTTACATGAATCATTAAGGGATAGTTTGTCTTATTACAGTTTGTTATTAATATCCAGAATACATTTAATTTCACTTCTAACTGACTGTCACAATTAGATAATTGATTTAATCTGCCAGGCTTTGGTGGATTACATTGCTGTGAGTTGGTAGCAATACAGAATGCCAGTAGGTCATGAATGAAGTTTATGGATGTCAATGGGAGAAATAACAGATTTAAAAATCTCTACAAAACACAGACAACATAGCTATTTTGGTGGTTTAGGGTTTTGTTGGGGTTTTTTGTTTGTTTGTTTGTAGGGGTTTTTTTGGGTTTTTTTTTTTCCCCAGCAGGTTGGTTGGGGGGGGGTTCCAGTTTCTGTGGGCCTCATTTTGCAGTTCATCAACTTTTTAATTAGGCAAAGTGATAATTTTGTAAATATGGTTTTCAAGCACATGGAGAAACAAAACTTGTGGACAACACAACTCTTGAAAAAGTATAATTTCTTTTCATTAAATGGAGGATGTGGGTTATAGTCACATGTTAGGATTCCTACTATTTAGTACCCCTATAAAACAAAGTTCACCAATGGAAACATTTCTGTGCAGAGATGGGGGGGGAGGGGGGGAACACACACACAAAAACCCTCTTAAGAAATAAAAATAATAAGAAGAAAGAAATACTCTTCTTATTTTTAGGTAATACTTTGATATAATCACACCCATAGGGATTGGCAGAGGAGAAGAAACTCCTCAGAAGAACTTCCAAGATTTTTTACTACAGGTGCATTGCAAAATAAATATATTTTCTAAAGTGGTAAATCTTTGAAAAATACTGGCATGAAATATTTGTAACTAACTGCAAAAAGAATCTGGGACAAAGAATGCAAATATTTAAAATTTGATTTAAAAAAAAAGTTTCACAGTATAGACCAGCTTGCAGTAAAGTGTCTTCTTCATGTCAACAGGAAGCACATCACTGACTTAAACAAGACTAAGATTTCCTGTACTGAAAGTTATTTTACTGGACACTAAGGACTAGTGAAATTTTCTTGTAATAACTAGACTAGAATTTAGAACTCGTTCTCCTGGGAGTAAAGACTCTGCTTTACCCATAAAGGCTACTAAGGAATGTAACAGATCTGCATATGTCTCAGAATAGATACTTCTGGCTAACACTACAGGGGAAAAAAAAAAAAAAAGTTGTGGCCATAAAGGTAGGGCTTATTCTGGAACCACTTAATATAGAAAGCTCATGTAATTGCCATTATTTAATTAAACAAAGAAGATAATTGGACTTTATTTTCAGAAATATAACTGAAAATAGAAATTTTTAAAATCAGTCATCTGTGCAACAAAACCTGTGTGTCTGCAGTAGATCAGGCTTCATCATCTAATTCCTAATTATATATGTAGACTGACTGTTCAGCCACTTTTTCTCGTATCTCAGTATCTCTTTTTTGAGATATTTGGTACCTCAAAATGGAGGTATGTCAGACATCTTCTTACAGAACTGTTGCTAGTTTTCTTTCAATTCATTTAAACTAAGAAGCTGGTTTTGCTAAAGGGAAGATGTCTGTCAGAGCTTATAGTAAGAAATGTTGCTTCTGAAAATGCAGTGAGATACTTACTAATTCTTTTTGTTTCATTAAATACAGGCACTGAGATTTACTAAAGGCATGACTGTTTAGCCACAGTCCTTGATGGATTGAGAACAAAGTTCTCACTTTGAAAGAAAATTCATGCCAACCTAATATAAGGAATGTTTCCAGGATCAGTACAAATCCTAGGACAATTTGTGCGTGTGTGATTAGAAACAAAAATATCCTGAAGGTTGTTATATTGATTATGTATATTAAATGTGTATATGCACACTGTATATATTAACTAGTCATAACAACCATCTCGTTGAGTGATTGGATATAACAGCATATCTTACAGACTCTCCGAGTTCACCCCCACATAAGACAAGGTTCTGTTTAATAAAAAAATTCTATAGGAATACATTCTTATTTAATCCTTTCTCAATTAACAGTTAGCTATTCACCAGGAAGTTCAGTACTGCTGATTTAAAATACATAGCATTTGTCGAGTGAAGACTATACGTTTGAGAAACTGTGAGATGGCACATTTCCAGAGGTTAACTGGAAAGTTGCTCACTGTCCTGTTGAGCAGTTTGAAGTCAATAGGTAAAAACAATAAAATCTTTTAAAATAAATCCTTACATTTTATTTGGTTTCCTTAGTAAAATTTCTCATTTTATTATGTGTTACACATGCCCTATTGGATGGTTAGTCCACAGAGAAACAAACTAAGTTAACATACTAAAATCAAGTGGAAAAGATCTTCTATTTTGTTCTAGGTATAAGAGTTTGATACCATTAATTTAATATTCTTCAGTATACAAACTAAGAGAGTATAAACCCTTGTAAAAACAGGTGAATAACTCCCCCCCCCCCAACATTCTTTTAATTATTTTTTTTTTGTATACTCATAGCATTTACAAAAGTTTTAAAGTACAGAACATGCTTTTTAGCATGGGTGTGTGTGCTTTAAAATTCATCTATCAGTTTAGTTATACAAGCATCAAGTTATTGAATGGTGGAGTTACTGCCTCCAGTGATATCTGCTGCTGATAACATCCTCTGAACGCGGACAGGTATGAAGGCTGCAGTGCAGAAAAGTTATTCAGGCTGTTTGGCTACCAACTAATTTCCCTTTAAAATAAGATGATTTAAATAAGACAAAGAATCATGCTGTACTTTAGACATTGACAATCAAATCAGAATGCAGGGAAAACTCATATAAATAGCAGATTATACTGTATAGTAATGTGTAGGAATTGCCACTTCAGAGGATGTGGACATTACAATTAGACTTCTGTGGTTTTTGTTGGTTTTGGTTTGTTTTTTTTTTTCAGAATTATTTTTGTTGAACTTTCTTTAATCTTAGAATCTCACTCAAGCTTCTATTAAGAGAAGTTAATTAGTACCTTCTACACTGCATGGCTGATAATTATAAGACATTATTCAAAGCTCATTATATACAGAAACCTGAAAGAAACAGCTTTTCCTTTCTTCATAACTGGGGAAAAAAAAAAAAAAAAAAAGACTGGTAGTTTGTATCTGTTTGTTTACAAACTCATTTACATTTTATAAAATATGTTTCTTCTGGCACTTTAGCTAAATCTTTACACTATGATCTAACTAGACAGTGTTACAAAACCTAGACCCAAACATGAAACGTCACTGAGCATTCTATGTGTATGCTTCTATGCTTATTTATTGCCAGAAATTCTTTGTGAATTTCCAGAGGTACATGATAAAGAGCAATTGCCTCTTCAAGGTGACTCACAAGGGATTGCTAGGACACAATATTTTGCAGCTTATCATGGCACTAACATAAATATGAAGCCAGAAGATCATGGCCACTTGTTACTCTTGTGATTCTAAGATGTTTTTATGTAGGTGAATGAGATATTAGTTAATCTAAACAGCTATGCTTACCATGTAAATTTATTTTTCATAATATATATACCAAATTAAAACAAATAGGTAAGTCAGCTTTTGAAACATGTAATGTAAAAAATTAAGTCAGTCCTTCTCAAACAAACAGAGCATAACTTAGGAGAAATTTCAAATTTTTTGTGTTATTTTTGAAAGATTTCCTAGTAATATTGTCACAAGTAAAACAATACCATAGTCTTTGCAATTTTGGGTTTCCAATTGTTTTAGCATCCATTCAAAATATTCACAGCTTGACACAGTTCTACATTTTTTTAAGGACCTTAAAGTGTGAACTTCCTCTTCCTCACCTCTTTTAAAAGATCAAATTTGTTCTCAAAAAGCAGCTGGTGTACTATCAATAATTTTCTTCATTTGCTTGAAAGTGATTGAATCAACATAATCACATGCTACAAATGAACAGGTGCTGGAAACATGGCTTCAGACATCTCAGAAAAAGATCAACCAAGGCTGAATAAGCTCAGTTACAAAAAGTAACCTTTTTGGCATTGCATCAGTTTTAAAATACTGGCACATTCTGAAAATTATTTTATTCTAAGCATGAAGACTTGGTTACCCTCAGTTAAGCTCTTTATAAATGTCCCTGCAGCATACTGTACTCACAGAAGACTGGTGGTTTTATCCCAATTATCCACAGTCTTGAGAAACAGTGCTGAGAGAAAATTTAGAGTATGTGATTTATGAAGGCACTTTTTGAGTAACTTGCTGTATCACTATGCCTTTATTCCTTTTAAAACAAACCTAGTATCACTATGACTTTTTAAAATAATTTTACAAGGGTAAGCAAAGATATCTTTGGAGCTTCTTAGAGAACACCACTTGGTTTCTCCTCTCCCTTAAGAGCAAAGTTCAGTGTTCCTCTGCGAATCACACTTCACTGATCTGAGCAGCAGCTGTTGGAGTATGAGATTTGCAGTGACTGTTATCACACCAGTACAGACAATGACTGTTAAACTGACCTTTTTGTCAACAGTATTAAGATTTTTCTAATACATTTACAAAGCAACTAAGACTTAGAGATAACAGTGAAGGCAAAATGTGTTTATCTTACTCTATGAACAATGAACAATCTCTATAAACTTTCTCACTTGAGGCAATGTGACGACATAAGACACATGAACAGATGCTATACACATGCTGTCTGGGATAAACTTTAAACCATTGCTGTGCTTATGGTGTTAGTTATCCTGGATACACCAGTAAAAAGACTTTTACAAGTACCTTGATCAGTTCTCATTTCCCAGGTAAGTCAGGACAAAAATACTTTTTTTTTTTTTTTTTTTTTTTCCCCCTAATACAAGGAGACTTATGTGTGCCTTCATTCCAGTGTGTGAAACCAACCAATACGTGACAGGTAATATATACTATTTTTGATTAGAAACAGTAGAAAGATGGATAAATATATGTTAAATATATTTATTTCTACTTCTTCCATTGCTTCTAGTGTAAATTTGTATAAACAGATTTCTGCTATAATTTCTGTAACCCAACAATGAAGCTCTTGATTTATCTTATTTCTTTCCCTGTGTACTTTCCTATTTAAATTCCATAGCTTCTTATCCTGTCCTAAATCCAGGTTCAAATGGAGATGGGTCATATATATTCACCACAAAACTATTCCAACCTCCCATAAAGTGCATCTGTGTGAAAACCTAGTCTTTCTGTGAAACCTGAATTTAACAGTGCATAAATAAAATTATCTGACTTAAGTCACAGTAACAGTTAAGAAACTCATGTTTCTACATGACTGGGATACTTTTAAGATTCTGTGCCGTACATATAACAGCATAATGCCATTGATAACTCAGGGTAGGATATGTATATGAAAGACTGTTTTGCTCTTAAATATTCCTTTGGACCTCTACCCCTGTGTCTCCGATTTTGGTATTGCTCAGAAATAGTTTGTGGTTTTCTGTGTTCAAGATTCATTTACAAAGTGTCAAACATTCAACTTCTTTGTTTTAGGAACTTTTCTGTCTGGATGAATAGTACCTCAGCAACCAGTCTGGGCCTGAGTAAGCCACAGAAAAGTGAGCAGCAGTACAACTGATTTACAGATACTGTCTCAATACTCAGTGCAATGAGTTATAGAGTCCAAGAGAGTTGTGGGGTCTATGTGCCCTTGTGAGACCTGTGTAATTCTTGTAGGCTGCAGCATATTTGGCAATAGGGTGAGGTTCATAAGTTTATTTTATTCTTTAGAGTCTATTATGCTTTTTTTTCCTTTTCTTTTTTTCAAAAAGCAGAACTTGCTTTCAGTTTTCACTCATTTATAGAAGGGATTCTAGACAGGGCTTTGTTACACCCAGGATGTTTGGCCCTGGTGGCTTTTATTTGTTGAGTTTATTCTGTAAACAGAAGTATGAGACTTCCAAGAAAGTTGAAAATGCAAGGCTTTCTATGTTCTTTAAGAGAAACTACAATATTGATATTTATCAAAAAAAGAAGAAAAAACTGTCATTACTTTAAACAATAAAAAAAAATTTCTTGTGAAAAGTACTTTCTTTGTCCTGTTTTGCATTTGCGGTATTATATTATGGGCCTGAAATGTGTCCTCTTAGTTTCCTAATGTCTTATTAGTCAATTTGTGATATTTGTCTAAACCATCACCAAGGAAATACATATGATTTTCTGAAAAAATCCCTGAAACAGTGTTGTACATAATGTAGAAAAGCACAGTCATTTTATCCTGACTTTTCCCTGCCAGGGAGGGAGAGTGTGGTTTATAATGCCTTCCAATCTTGAATAGGCTAATAAGTCAAAATGTTTATATTTGGAGCAAATGGTCTTGGTTTTTGTTGCTGTTTAGTTCGGGGTTTTTGTTTGGG
>VXBL01008716.1:113469-132533 GCA_013400195.1 Aramus guarauna
CTTTTTTTTTTTTCTTCTTCTTCTTCTCCTCAGAGCCATACAGATTCATTTCCAATGCTCCCTCACCATGACATCTGCAAATCCCATGCTACCAAGAGGACGCTCCAGTCCTTTGTTCCAGACCCATGTATTCCAGAAACAATCTGCCTGTGTACTAATCAGCTCTATATAGCGTATGATGTCCTAGAACAGAAGGGACAGACATCAAACATGTCTCCCATGTAATCCCATGCTCTTTCACTATGAGCAGTCTCCAGCAGAAGCTCCCTCTTTACTTGGTCCAAAGCACATATGTAAGTTTGTCATAAGAAATCATCCATGAACATAGAAGAATATATAAAAGTTTGCAATGACAAAAAGAGCGCCCGTATTTTCCAAATCCTGCCTTCAGTGCAGCTATTAGTGAATATTTAGTTATGAATAAGAGTAAAGCATACAGTGATACTTTCCCAGAACACTTTCCAAGACTCTAGCAGTTTATGGTGCAGTTTACATACCTCAGCTAGAGTTGATGACTTTGCTTTTTAGAATTCTTTGATAGATTTTGTTCTATCAATATGTTCAGCTGTTTCTGAACTTATACAAACTATAAACATTTGTCTTTTGCCAAATAATTATTATTTTCTCATAAATTGTATGAAGAAGTACTTCCTTCATACCTTTTTTGCCCTCAATGTTTTAATCTGTCTTGAGACCCGATATAAAGTTGCCCCACTGTATGATTAAAATGCATTCAATCATAGTTGTTCAAAACAACAGTGAGTCCACTGAAGGGATCAGTTCAAAAAGAAAACAACAACAACAACAACAACAACAACAACAAAAACCCCAACATATAAATTACGGCTATATACAGAATGTTTAATATGTTAAGAATTCCTTAAATTTTAAGGATGGGTAAATGATGAACAAGAGACCTATATGATAAAACAATCTAATCTAAGTTAAATTTCTGAACATTACTTAACTGATATTATTCAGGATAATATCAGTATAACCCACATTATTCCAAGATATGTTGTGAATTTGAATGAATTCCTTTCACAGAAGGATGAAGCCAAGCTGCTTTGACTATATACAGTCAAACTGGAGCTAGTTTGGTCATCCATGTGGAAATCACAATGGAAAGCATCCATATTATTAAATACTGGAATTATCCCAGTTGTAGTCATCTACTTTTTTTTCTTTTTCTTTTTCTTTTTTTTTAATAAACAAGCCAACCACAAACACACACACCAAAAAACCCAAACCAAACACAGAAACAAACAACAAAAAAATCAAAACAGGAAGGGGGAGCTCCTGTCACAGTAACTGGTGTATGAGAGAAATTGAGCTTTCTTCTATTTTTAACAGAAAGAGATAGGGGAATAGTTTCTCTATCTCCATTTTTATCTCCTTCCACATCTACCAGTTCATCCCACCTTATATTATCTATCCTCTACTTTTCATGTATATTTATTTCTATGTTCCTATATTTTTCACATGAAGAGAAATCTGACTTTTTTTTCAAAAGCTTTGTTTCTAATGCCTGGAAACACATCAATTCCAAGAATAACTTATAAAAGACAACTATTAAATGTTTGGCTACATAATAACATCTTGATAATATCACTTTGTGGAAGGTCATCTTGTAAGATTGATCTCGGTGATTTGGTACAGTTGTCAGTATGGAGGAATTCTGAAGATATGAAAAACTACCAAGTGCTAGCAAGAATTTCAGTCACCTTTATTGTTTCTTTTTCTGTTTGTTCGTTATTGATGCATGAAGAATAACAGTCCCAAGCAAAAAGGGACATGAGCTACTGCCTCCAAAGAAAACCCTTCTTAAATTCATCCAGTTGTCCTGAATATACTGTTTGTGCCAGTTTCCATGACAGCCTAAGGGAACTCTTTCATATTTGCTTCAGCCAACTGAGCCATATTTTGCTTTAATATTTATATTATTTATTTTTCTACAACAGTACACAGTGTGCCATACTTCAAAGATAGCAAGCATACAGAAACAGTCTCCTGAAGATGAAACCCAAGATAAAAGTAGTCCAAAATCACCTCTTTCCAAAAATATACATAGCATACTATTTACAATATCGTATACATTTTCAGTGTTAATTATTTTCTTATTTCTCCTTCAGTTCACCTCTGATCCCGTCCTTAATATCTGACCTCCCTGACAGCTTGTCTCCTAAAGTTGTGAGCAGATAAAGACAGTAGTTTCCCTGGAAACAGAAACTATGATATAATATGTAAAAAGATTTCTATTCACACTTACTTCCAGCCAGCTGTTTTCTTATCTTTTCAATAAAATGGAAGAGCTGACACTTTTTTTCTGATTAATAGTAGTACTCTTAAATATGTTAAAGTACAGCTATTCCTTCTCCCCATCCCACAAGGTGTTTATAATTTCTATTGTCATGAGAAGTGTAGCTCAGTTTATATCAACACACTTTAAAAGTATACAAAAGATGCGTTAGCACATGTTCAAGGTGCACATTTTCTTATTTTTCAGTAAGACTGCCACTATAGACCAAAGCAGCTGCTTAGACGTGAAAGATATAAGTGCACTAAAAGGAATTTCTAGAAATTACAACTTACATCCTCCATTAGTATTATTTTGCTCACTCTTTAATTCCAGCTAATTACAAACATATTTATTAAGGCTTTGTAGAAGTTTGATGAAAGAAATTCAGAAATACATATTGCTTCACACTGAACTCCCTGCCCAGGAACCAGAAATTACCACACACAGGTAGAACAGAGCCTTTCTTTGTTTTGTCTGTGTAGTCACCTGATAGTCTTCCTGAGACAGAAACATTGCATTTCTGGAAGATTCATAAAACAATTTCTATCTTAGTATGTGTATTTATAAACTGAAAATCAGTCTTACTAATCATAACAAAGAGGTTATTGAATTTGCATATTAATGTACAGTAGGATAAACATAAACCAATGTTCTGGCTTTCCAAGTAGCTCATAACATCCATTGAAAAAATAAAGATCAGGATCAGAAAAAAGCATCTGACCATATTCATGTCCAGATAGATCCTTTAAATCTTTTTTTTTTAGTCATTTCCTTTTAGATGCTTGCTTTTTCATTTTAGTTAATGTCTTTTCCCTTATCTTTTTCAATTAAAATCTTTAATTTTGCATCAGTGACTTTTCAGTGGTTGGGAGGAGCTAAAGACTGTGTTTTTTTCCTCTTTTTTACTAGCAGACCCCAAGTAGCACAGACAGGCTTCTAAAGAACTGTCATACTACAGATAGTCTTTAATACAAGAAATGTGTTTACTGTACATAATATTTTCTTTGCTTGGTTATCCTAAAGTGCTTCCCAAGCAGTCACTCATTATTATATGCAAAGTATAAGCTGATTAGTAGTATTTTCTATGTATAAAGTTGAAGGATTTCAAGTCAGAGAAACTAAATAACATCAGTAACAGAATGCCATCATCAGAGCTGAGAATCATGTGACATGGCAACAACAAAAAATCTGCTTCTCCAGTCAACCACTGAAGCCTAAATTTTTATGTTCATTAATTCCCTTTTCTAGTTTTGGGATTAGGGTTTTTTGGGGGGTGGTTTTTTTTTTTTTTGTTGTTGTTGTTGTTGTTGGTTTTGTTGTTGTTGGTTGTTTTGTTGTTGTTGGTGGTGGTTTTTTGTTTGTTTATTGGAGTTTTTTTAATAACCAAAACATGTATAATCTCACATATATTAGAGTTCTGACTGGATCTTTCTCCAAATCATTAATGTGGGCAAGGCAAATGAGCAGTGATATATATTTGTATTTGTATCCAATGTTTGCGAACTCCAGGTAAAATAAATTTTTCTATTAAAGGGAATTGTTTTCTAGTATTTTGAAACTTTTTCTTACTTTTTTTGAGCAAGCTTTTTTTATTCACCAGTCTTCCTAAGACTACACAATCTACTTAAGAATCACATAGCATGTGTGTGTGTTTCTTAAAGAGATAGAGCCCAACAGTGTTTTTCAGTTTCTAGCATCTTCCATCCTAATGCCTACTGACCAACCTAATGCATCAATTTCACTTTTTTATTTTGTTTTCTTTATTTNTACTGATTTTTTCAGTTGTGGTTAGTTGCACTGTATCAATTTTTAATCTTGTTCTCAGAAACACTAGACCTTCCTTACAGAGGTAATATGGATAGTGTCTACACTCTATGGATAGTCAGATCATTCTTATAGATGTCTGATTAATGTTTCTTCACCAGTTGCTATCTCTGGCAAGCAGTAGCTGCAGATCATCCAAAATAATTCTAGAAGTGAACAACAAGTACAGAAAATTCTAAATCAACTGTGGCAATGTTTCTGGATAGAAAAAGAAGAAAAACTAAGAATACACTATTAGAGTACTTCTAAGTATCAATTTCCATGCCTGATGGTCTTAAAATTCTGTTGCTGATGTAAACCACCAAATGTATCCTGTTTTCAAAACAGATAGGACTCTTTAAATTTTAGAATGAACTGCACATAGAACCAAATCCCAAATGAAAATTGTTTATCTTTTGATAAAAAGGTGATGTAAATGGTAGATTTTTTTCCAAATGCAAAATTTATTAACTTTTCATTAAAAAGCATCATCAAATAATAGAAATTATTTGTTCTCAGAATCAAATTATTTATTTGACTTCAATGTATAATAGCTTTAGATAAAATAGCTAGTGTATTTATGTTATTTCTTCTATAGTTATCAGATTGTGTTGGAAGTGCATCTATCCATGCGTGACTGCTAAAATAAAGCACACAAATAAGGTCATAGAGATTGTTTTTGGTATGCTTCACCAGAATTCTTGGGCATCCCTTGAAGGATTCATAAATCATATGTTAAAAGTCAATCAGTAACTGATGTGCAGGCTATGGGTTCCAGATAGTCAAACAGATAACTCATACTCCATCTCAAAACTAATAAGGAAAATGGTTATGAAATAAAACCTGAGTGTACTACTGTTGTCCATTTTAAACTAAGTTTGAAACAGAATCCCTTTTGATAGGACATACTTAGTGTTGTTAGCTTGTATGAATTGAACTAGTTTTAGATGCTTTGCATCTGTCGTTTTTTGGGGAATTAGATTTTGAGCTGACATCATAGCAAAGACAAAGGTTAAACAAGCAAAAGGTGACATTCCAGACTCAGACTACAAAACTAACTTTTTTGTGCAATCTACTATGGCAACTCACATTTAATTTTGCAGTGAAAGTTTGAGGCATCGCCTAGACAAAAACTTCCAGAGAAATCTATTACAGGGAAGCTTTTGTTTTGTTATTTTTGTGTTAAATTGCCAAAATTTAAAGTTAGGTATATAACGGACAGCCAAGGAGTGGTGATGACTGACCTCAGCAAGACAGCAATGATTAGTGAAGACTACCTTTCCAGTAACAGGAAAAACTACCAAGGCTCTACTTTTAAGAGATGAAGCTATGGTAAGACTGCATATACTATTGTCATGAAAACTGTCACCAAATCTGAGTCAGAGAACTTGTGAAGTAAAGAATCAAAACAAAGAGGGAAGGCTAAGGAGGAATATTGGAGTTCTCAGGAAAAACAGGAAGGGTAGAAGAACCAAATGAAAAAATTGGTCTGAAGAAAAGAAGGAATAGGAATTGAAGATATAGTGGGATGGGAAAGGAAACAGAAGAGAATTCCAAAAGAACTAAGTTAAACAGAAAGAATTACAGAAAATAAATTACACTCAACTGTACCAAAAACTAGCACCATCTCCCTTGGAGGGAGACTGGTGTTAGTAAATGACATTGGGGTGGAAAGTATATTAGTGAATCAAAAGTAATACCTGTTCTTTTTGTCTAATGCTGCCCCTAATATAGAAATTAATATAATCTCCTCCCTGTTGAAGGGAAGTGTTTCTTCTTCAGATTCTTTGAGAAATGGTAATAACTAAAAGATTTCATTAGAAAGGACTTTGGCTACAAAGTTAAAATATAAATATTTCAAAAACCAATCCATTTATGCTATATTCATCCAAAGATGAAATAATATATTTCTGATATGACAAAAAATAAAGAGACTGAACAGTAACTGGGTTAGTACAGGGTATTTAGTACCTAAACTATTGTCTCTGCATATTATCAGAATATAAATTCTATGCTATAACAGCTTTCAGTGCTGTAAATTCTCAGATATGCATACTTTATACCTTTGCATTCAGTTTATTAAATCTTCAAAGGTTGTCTGCCAGATTTTTCAGTCCTAGCAGGAATTCTTGAAAGTGTGCCATTTTCCAAGGAGACATCCTAGTGTGATGAAGAGAAAAAAAATCTCTTAACTTAAAGATTTCAAACTCATTTGTGTTTTGGACCATGGAGACTATTATTTGCCATCATAAGTTCTGTATTGATCAATGATTATAGGATGACAAATGACTCTCAGAATACAGTAATTCAGCTTTCATTTGTTTAAACGCTCTAGTGGATATGCCTACAGTGTTTTGCTCAAGGCAACCCTGAGGCAACCTTCAGGGTAAGTTTTCAATGCTGCAAGGCTGCATGTGTGGCTTCAGGTGGAGTCAGCAACTCACTGAACTTTGTCCAACCATCCTTAGCTTGTTATCATAATTCTAGTACGATTCACAGACCACTATTTTAATGGAGATATGTGAGATGTACAAAAACCTAGCTAGTAAGATATCTTTAGAACAGACTTTCTTATAAGTTTTCCCAAAATTCTGTTCATGATCCAGCTGGAAATATCACCCATTTAGTTTAAGCAACAGTGTGCTGCAATTCAGCCCAAAATATATCAGCAAAAGCTGATATATTACATGGGATTTAAGTAGTGAATAGGCCTTGTGCAAAATCTCCATATATGAATAAATTTCACTGAATGAGGACTAAAATACTTATTTGTAAGAAAAAAAGCAAGCTGATGTACAGCTCTTTTCTTGGTTGGTAAATTATTTGCCAGTCAATCCCAATTTCCTTTTATCAGATCTGCTATTTTTCTGCTATAGTCTTCATGATAAGCACTTTGGTTGAACTGTTTACTGCTTATGTTGAGACACTGGTATTATTGAGACACAGGGTATTATTTCCTCTGCATGGATGGGTGAATGAAATATGCTAAATTATAGAATAACATAGAACCAATAATAAGCAAATAGCAAATAGTACTGATTTTCTGTTAAATAGATATTTCTGCAAGAATGGCTGGAAATTGCAGAACCAGAAAACATCTATTGAATGTTTTTTGGCAAAGTTTCAACTAATTCGTCATAACCAATAACATAGTTGCAGAAATTACAATGCATTTAGTTTTTATTGACAGAAGAAATTTGTAACTTTTTTCTCTCTTTTTTTGTTGTTTGTTTTTTAAATTTTAAGTCACCTTTTAATGCCCATTTCATTTGAAAACTAGAAATAGTTTTCAATATGGAAATAATGGAGGCAAAACAGTTATGTTTTAATAATATAAAAGAGGGATCCCTTGATTTTTTTCCTAATATTGGAACAACTTTTATGGATGAGAGAATTCTTAAACTGATTAGAAAGCTTCAACCATCAGTGATCATCTCCAGCTGAAGCATTGAAGAATGATTCAAAGAAACCTGTGTCTCTAAAGGCTGTTAGGTCCTCATGATAGACCAAATAAAATGACACCATAAGTTCTCATATGCATCCACATTACTCACAGAGCAATAATTTTTTTGATTTATTCAAGGAAAGCAAATGTTCTCCTTTTTTAAAAGTTAAAAAAGGAAAATAACTTTACTGCCACATCTGCTTCAGTATGAATACATGTGTAGAAAAAGCAGAACTCAAGATCTTCTGCACATTATCCTGAAGTTAAAGAAAAATATTTTCCTGTGGTTATACATAAGTTTTCCCAAAAATAGTTTTTGATAACTATTATACTATATATTATTAATTATTAAAAAAGGACGGAGGTTGTAGATAAGTATTATAAAAGTGAAATATCACTTTTGAAATAGTCGCAGATACAGCAGAGACACTATTTGAGTTTGTGTTCCTAACCAGGTTCTTGCTAAATGTGAGGTCTAATCTTTGGGACCTAGTTGGAACGTTCCAATCCTCTGTCAACTGATTACTAATCACTACTGTATCTTATGAAAAGCTCCTAAGAGATAAATCCAGTGCTATTTGAATTTTGTGACCGTGTGAATTTGGTCTGTGAAAAGCAGGAAACAGTTTCTAAATGGAATGGCGAATACCTGCACTAGAATACATACTGAAATATAGTATAATTATAATAACTTTTTTTAAGATTCCCTTGAGCAGGAGGATGAGCAATAAAACCATTTAACATTCTTTTGTTGTTGTGCTGGACTGATGATATTATAAATCAACTCTTTTGCAAAGTATGTGAATGGTGCCTTCTCTCTTAGGTGCTGTAGCATAATATGAAGGTAGTTTAATATACTGTAAGAGGTTTCAGTCAGCATGAAGAGTAACATGAATCCAAATCTGACTTTTCATATGCTTTATTATTATCATCTAATAAACTCTTCTTAAAGACCAGTTTATTTCTTTTAGTAATACCTTTGGCAATACTGCTTTTTCATGCATGTGTGGGTATGCTCACTATGAATACAGAGGCCATCAGAGGTTTCACATATATATATCTACCTTTCCCTCTTGCTCCCTAATAATTTCACACAAGATACAGAAACTGAAAGCTGTAACTCTTGTGACAGGTCTTTAGAGTCTCTGTTCAATACTGCCAAAAAAAGTAAAGAGGTAACTACATTATGAATTTACCTACAGACAAATCTAGAATACCAGTACATGCAGAAGGAATACACTAGAAACAGCAAAGAAGCTATTTGATACGAAGAAAAGATAAAATTCCTAGCACTATTGAACATACGCTTTAGAGTAATAAGAGCATTCACTATACAGCGATCAAGTTTTGCTGTTCTGTGATTCACAATAATACCCATACAGCTTTTAGGCAAGTAGTTATAAGACTGAGACTGAGAATGCTGGAATTTTAGCTATTGTAGGTATGCAGTTTGTAGGTATTGTAGGTTTGCAGATTTAACCCCAGCTGGTAACTAAGCACCACACATGTGCTCACTCACTTCTCCACCCACTAAAAGGATAGGGAGCAGAATGGAAAAATAACCCTCTCGTGTTGAGATAAAGAAAGTTTAATAGGATAACAAAGGAAGATGATGATGATGACAGCAACGACAACCACTGAGATGACAACAAGAACAATAATAGAATAATAGAATGGTTTGAGTTGGAAAGGACATTAAAGAAGATCTAGTTCCAACCTCCCTGCCATGGACAGGGACACCCTCCACTAGATCAGGTTGCCCAAAGCCCCATCCAACCTGGATTTAAACACTTCCAGGGATGGAACCTCCACAACCTCTCTGGGCAAAGTATTCCAGTGTCTCACCACACTGATGATTAAAGAATTTCTTCCTACTATCTAATCTAAATCTACTCTCTTTTAGTTTAAAACCATTGCCCCTTGTCCTATCACTCCATGCCCTTGTAAACAGTCCCCCTCCAGCTTTCTTGTAGGCCCCCTTTAGGTACTGAAAGGCTGATCTAAGGCGTCCCTGGAGCCTTCTCTTCTCCAGACTGAACAACCCCAANGCTGGAGCATGACATTATATGGTATGGAATATCCCTTTGGCCTGTCTGCATCAGCTGTCCTGGCTGTGCTCTCCCAGCTTCTTGTGCACCTAGCAGGGTATGGGAAATTAAAAGTCCTTGACTGAGCATAGGCACTACAACCAGCAACTAGAAAGAAAATTAACNAGGGACCTCAGAGCTGGGCGCAGTATTTCAGGTGGGGAGTGGTATGGCAGAATCACCTCCCTCAAATTGCTGTCACGCTTCTTTTGATGCAGCCCAGGATACAGTTGGCTTTCTGGGCTGCAAGCACTCAATAATAACAATAATAATAAGTGATGCACAAATACAATTGCTCACCACATGATAAAAAAGCAACCCATTGCCTAGAATGTTTCTGAGCGGCAAATCCCACCTCCTGGCTAGCTTAGCTATGTAGAAACATAGAATCATAGAATGGTTTGGGTTGGGCTGGGTTGGAAGGGACTTCAAAGATGACCTAGTTTGAACTCTCCTGCCATAGGCAGGGACACCCTCTACTAGACTAGGTTGCTGGAGCATGACATTATATGGTATGGAATATCCCTTTGGCCTGTCTGCATCAGCTGTCCTGGCTGTGCTCTCCCAGCTTCTTGTGCACCTAGCAGGGTATGGGAAATTAAAAGTCCTTGACTGAGCATAGGCACTACAACCAGCAACTAGAAAGAAAATTAACTCTATCTCAGCCAAAACCAGGACAAACTGAAGTGATGTTCATAGGAGTACAAGTAATTAGTACTTTGCTATTAAGGCAGGATGCCTGCAGTCCTTCAAGACACACCTACAGTAGTGTATGATATGAATATGTTGATTAAGAAACATCCAAGTATAGCATCAAAAGATGTATAGGATGGACTGAGCATATGTTACTGATAATGACTGGAATTTGAGCATGTACAGTAAATTAGTGATGTAAATAACTATTAAAATACATGCTAGATGCCTGTAATGAAACTGATCAGTGTACACTGAGGAGTTAGCGATCCACACAACAGTGGCCTGAGAAATGCTCATGCCTGTGCTGTGCTGCACGTACAGCTGTGACATCAGGTCTGCGCTGTGCTGTCCGTGTCCCTTGGCTGCAGGATGGGCTTAGTCCCCCCACGGTAACAGAGGAGCCTGTAGGCAGCTCCCGCTCATTTCTGGAAACTGTGCCACCTGCTTCTTATATAAAAGTGTGGCAACAAATTCTGGGATGAACTTATTTTCTGTTTCACACTAGAATTTATGTTTTCTTTTAAGACAATCTTGTAAGAGCTCAAAAGACTGAGATGGGGTAACTTTTCCATGGATGAGACCTGCGCAGTGCACAACACCTTAATCAGAGACCCATTCAACACCTCACAACTTTGGCTTCCCAGCATCCGAAGAGGTGTAAAACTCTATCATCCTGTCTTTCTTTATAATATTAAGTATAGCTGATAACTATGGTTATAATACATAATAATTAATTATGATGTTAACAAAGTTAATAGATGGTATTTAAAAAAAATACTTTACAGATTCATAATGAATCAGGACCTCCTGGTGCAAAAAAATTCCTCATAGATGAAAACAAGCAGTAGGAAAACTAAAGCTACAGTTTAAACATAGATGCAAAGCATATATCCAGTCCAAAGCAATGGCTTGGATTTTGGAGATATGAATAAAAATCTTGAATGATAAATTCAATTTTTATTTATTTTTCCTGAGTCTGTGATAAAGATAGTTGGATGAATTTCTGTTTAGTGGAAGAAATAAATTATTTGAGTAGTCAATCTTAACATTGGGCAGTAGGGAAACTGCAACCCTCAAACACCAAAAAGGGAAGGAAACGTAAAAATCCAGATCCTATAAGAAAGAATCAGTGAATTTACCCAATCATGTAAGAATACAAAGATTTTAAATATAGATAATAGTGGGCAGAAAGATTTTATATTGCATAAGCAAATGAATGAGTTGAAATAACAGCTATGAGGTAGGCATATACTGCTGGAGTGTGAACACAGAATAAGAAGTAGATAAAAGCTCTGAAGCACTCTGATTCCTCTTTTCCAAATTTTTATTTCAAATTCAAAGTAATTATGTAAATAGTGTTACATTTCATACCTTTTTGTTTCATTGCCATTCATGAAATCATAGATATACTTAAAAGGTGTAAAATTTGTAAATTAACAAACATTAGTTCTCACTTGAAATATGATTAATCTAACTAAACCCAAGTAGTTCCTGAATCCAAGGACTTAGCAGGACTTGCAGAACAGTTTGGGTACATACTGAGTGTGAAGAGTGTCCTGAGGTCTTTAAAATTGGAAATTGGGGCAGTAGAATGGGGAGAAGGGAGAGAGACACACAAGGAGAAGAAAATTATTATCTTGCATAATAATTTAAGCCAAATTGTTAAAGTCCTCCTTGATGGAAGGAGGTTGGCCAGGAAAGATCCCTAGGCAATAAATTATGGGAAGATAATGCTAATTTCAGCACAGAATAAGTGACAAATATAGTCAAATTCATATTATTATCTATGATCACACTACATGTCATAAAAAATTAAATTGGCAGCATAAAACTGGAAAGAGAATTAGAGTGATCAGAATTAAATGTATGTCAGTAACAGAATACTTTAGCGTGTATTTTGTGGGCATATGCATATGTCCAGCATAGAATCTCAAAATGGCTGTTCATTATGGTAATGAAAACTGTCATCAGAAACATAGAAGGATCACAGGCTAGATGAGAATTGGATTCCAACAAGCCAGAAGGAAATCACTATTGGGAAAGAAATTGAGGTGGAGGGAGATTTTCTCAGATAAAGAGAAATGTTGATGAAGGACTTGGAACACCTTGAGCTGACATTTAATCAGGATCATATTTTTTCTCCTTTCTATGCTGCAACTTCAAGAAATTCAATCAACCTGTTCTGGCTTGGAAAAGAAATCTTAAGTGTAAGCACAGATTTCTTATAGTTAACTCCAATTTGCTGTAAGTTTCTCCTTTGTTCTTAGCATACATATATTGCTGTAGTCACATCTTAAGCATTAACATGTACTTAAGACAGTGTACTTTGGCTTTAATACAGCAACAAAATCATCAAAGATCTTAACTGAAGAAATAACTTGAAATAAAGCTAAGCAGCTTTCAGATTTCGGCATCTAGTATTCTTTTAGGCTCAGTTGAATATTTTGCCAGGGCTGCTGCTGCAGCTTCAGAAGGGCACAGGTCTCCCATGAAGAGTGTTTTGCATGTGCCAGCAGTCACACAATAGCCTAGACCCTTTTGAAATGGCAAATCTATGTTCAGAAAAGTTAATACCTTCCCATCTGATTTACATGCCTAGAAAATCCTGAATAGACAAACAATTCTGAAAATTATACTTTTTTAAAAAATTATTTATAAAAAGCATGTTGCTGATTAATCATTTTGTTGAATCACTAATATTAGCATGAAATAATGAAAAGCTGATGAAGTGTAGGAACTTGTCCCATTCTTCGTTTTGTTACAATACTGAACATGCAGGAGTAAAACCCTTTAACTTCAAACAATCTGCTTTCCCACTTAGTATTAAAAAATGAAAAATGATTCAGTGTTCAGCAAAGATTTATTGAGACACTAACTCCAAAGTCAAATCAACTGTGGAAAGAATTCATACATATATAATGGGGCTAAAATCCTCAGTGCTATGGCCTTACAAATATATTTTATTGCTCCATGTTAGAAAACAGTCCCTACAGAGCCCTTGTGCATGTTAGAGATAAAGAGAAGTTGAGAAACTGCTTAAGTGACAGTGAAGTAAAGAAAGTGGAAAGCAGAGGGAAGGAAAGAAGGAAAGGTGAAGTCACATAATATTGCTCATTACTCATTAGCTAGTTCTTGCATAGCAAGGGATGGATACTGGATAAGGGGAATGAGGATGACTTCAAGGAAAGTATTGAAATAAAATCTACGATTAAAACCATAAGAATTCAGTGGAAGAAATTAAGTTAGTCGTGCATATTCTAGTACATATTCTAGATCCCCAGAGGGATAGGGAAAGCACTATTAGTGATGTGACCATGTGGATGAACTCTGAAGTAAGAGAATGGGACAAACAACCAAGGGTACAGAAGAAAAAAAGCCGGAAGAGTCAGTCATCCTCTGTGATAGACGGTAGAACTGTGATTTGTTTGTCTACAGTTTACTTTATGGCACTACTCCACTCTGATGGGAGCAGGAGGTCACTTCGTTCACAGAAGACAACTGTGAATGGTCATCTTTGGAGAAAATTCAGAAGCAACCAGGAAGAGGGGCAGCAAGGAGGGATACTGCAGCATAGGTGCAGAGACTAAAGCATTTTGAGTCTATTGATTAATTGTTTTTTACAAAGGGAGACATAGAGGGAAGTTTTACTGTAAAGTCCTGGAAAAACTGAGGTCCCATCATACCATATCATAAGAGGAAATGGAACAGAGGTCAAGAACAGTGCTGAAAGGGCTGAGCAGAGACATAATTAATGCAGATAGATTAGAAGTCCACTGAGAGTGCTGACAGATCAGCATTCGATTTTGAAGGGAGAGGAAGGAAAAAGCAGTGCCAGCTTGGCATTGCAGTAGTTCTGCACTGATTTAAATACTTACTGAAGGGTTAAGTACTTAAAGCTCCCTGAGAAATTCACTCTGGGTTAAGTGCACTCAGCATGTGGCTCAGTGAGTCTTATGCAACAAAAAAACAGTTATTGAGGCTGTGATCATTCTCTGGCAGGTTGTGCTCTGCAAACTTGTTAATATATTGCACAAAAAAATGAAATTTGTGAATGAATTGTAAAAAATTGTTAACATTTTTTCCTTGTAATTTTCTATGTTCATAATCCACAATTTGACATTCAAATTAAGATGATTATTTCTCTAGGAAGATATAAAGACCAATAATGAACATTTTGGGACAGGGAATACTTTATTTTGTTTTGAAAGCACTTCTCAGTAGCCAAGAATACAGCTGCAGAACACATTTTTGTATCATTATTTTTGAATTCTTTACAGATTATCTATAGCTATGCCAAGGCTCTGTTTTTTTTATTAAAATATTTTCTGTTTTATTTTTCCTTCTGTGTGAAATGTACAATTTTTTCATTGTTATGCATCCATTGAATACATATATCTCATTACAGCCACACTCCCACACTAGAATACATAAAATGACTTTGTTAAACAATGCCCATCTCTTTATTTGGTATCAAAGCCAAATAATGTCATGTTTATTTCATATTCACCAACTTGCTTTAAATGTAAAATCCTTCCCATAATGCCCTTTACGCTTTGATTACCATTCGCTGGAAGAAGAACTTAGTAATTAGCCTTGAGGTCAAATCTCTCAATTTGACTGATTAATTGGATTTTGGAAAAAAAAAAATAAATCAAAGTTGACCATGGTCAGAAAAAAAAAAAAAGTTACTATAATGCAGTTGTAGGTATTTTTATACCTTGATTGGTATGTGTAGCTGTATTGGGTGTATTTGACAAGGTTTTTGGTGGGGTGGGCTGCGGGGATGACCTCTGTAAGAAGGAGCCAGGGGCTGCCTCCATGACAGACACAGTCAGTTCCAGCCAACTTTAAAATGGACCCACCACTGGACAAATCTGAGCTCATCAGCCAGGCTGCTGGTCCCTCTGTGAAAATGTATTTAAGAAAGGGTAAAAAACACTGAACAATATCAACTGTTGGAGAGAAGTGAGAAAATGTGACAGAAACATCCTAGGTCAGAGAAGAAGAGAGGGGAGGAGATGCTTCAAGCACCAGAACAGAGCTTCCCCTGCAGCCTAATGGAGAAGACCATGGTGAGTAGCTTGGCCCCCCTGCAGCTCATGGAGGGTCACAGTGGAGCAGATATCCACCTGCAGCCTGTGGAGGACCCCAGGCTGCAGCAGGTGGAGATGCCCTGAAGGAAGCTGCAGCCCATGGAAAGCCCACACAGGGGCAAATTTTCTGGCAGGAAATGTGGCCCTTGGAGAGAAGGCCACATGGGCACGGGTATACTGGTGGGAACTGCAGTCTATTGGGGACCACATGGGAGCAGTCCATTCCTGAAGGACTGTACCCCACAGAAAGCACCCATGATGGAGTAGTACTTGAAGAACTGTAGCCAGCGGGAATGACCCATATTGGAAAAGCTTCTGAAGGGCTATACCCTGTGGGAGGGAACTCATGCTGGAGCAGGAGAAAAGTGTGCAGAGGGGGTGGCAGAGATGGAGTGTTATGAATTGACTGCAACCCCTATTCTCCATCCCCCTACACTGCCTGGGAGGAGGAGGTAGAGGAGTCAGCAGTGAAGCTAAGCCTGGGAAGAAGGAAGGGGTGGAGGGAAGGTGGTTTTAGTTTTGTCTTTGTTTCTCACTACCCTACTCTGTTTTTAATGGGCAATAAATTAAATTAATTTCCCTAAGTTGAGCCTGTTTTGCCTGTGATGGTAATTGGTAAACAATCTCCCTGTCTTTATCTCAACACACAAACTTTTTAATCTTATTTTGTCCCCCTGTCCTGTTAAGGAGGGGATTGAGAGAGCGGCTTGGTGGGCATCTGGCAGCCAGCCAAGGATAACCCACCACACTAGCTCTTTATGCTTTAATGAAAAAAAAAAAAAAGCCAGTTAACAGTAAACTGATTATTAACAACTTAATCAGGGTCATTTCTTGGTGACAAATCAATCAGAAAATTGGTAATTACATATGCTTCACTAGGCTTGTATTAATTTATTAGTAATTAAAATGAAGTACAAATCAAACATCGATCCTAATAGTAGCCAAAAGGCATAACTGTCTTTTTGCTGACCGACAAGACAATGCTATTTAGTTCATTACTTTAAGACTGCTTGTAAATTATTCCAGATGTCCTGAGCACTAATGACACACTATAAACAGTATTTAATGAGAATATATAATGATATTTTATTTTAGAGACACATAAGGTGAATTTTGTGTTTTTCTGAATGTCTTACCTGTAACTGAATGATGCAAATACATATTTTTTATGATTGTCTATTATGTTCAATGTGTAAGAGCACAACCATTTAGCTGAGACACTAACGTTGAGACACTCCATCTTGGAACGCTTAAAAAAGTAGTGTGAAACAATTAATTCTACACACAAAGATGGAGCATAACTTCATATGTAGAGTCATATCAGTGTTACTACTTATTTGTCTAGATTCTTGAGCCAGTAAATAAAATGCCTGTAAAGAAGCTTGTCTTGAATTCTTCCTCTTGCATGAGCCCAGGCACCCCCATAAAAAGGAGATATATGTAGTTATGTACAGCCTGGTAATTAATCTGAATTAACATGGAGTCAGTTTGGGATTTGGGTTAGCAACAACTGGTTGACAGAAGTCTTTCCCAAATCTTTCTTAGTCTAGCTTCCAGGGAAGTCTTCCAGCATACAGATGTTGACTCCACAAACACATTTAGGTAGAAGATGCTTAAAACCTGATGCTCCCAGCTCTTGAGGAAACATTCTACACAGTGGATAGACAATTACATAGAATATACGTGACTTTATGCTTTGCAATCTGAGCAAACCATGTTTGATCAGAACATGACAAGCAGATAGAGCCTCAGATAGAGGGAAATCTGTTCACTGAATCCCAAATACAGAATCACAAATTTCCTTGTGAAAGATATAGGAACCTAGAGAAACAAATTCAGACTTTTTTGTATTATTTCCTCTCTCACTACAAATGTATATAGGTAAAACATGCATAACTTACCTCTTATGTGCTATTTAATAAGATGTCAGGAAAATGGAAAAGAGTCAGGATTAATTTCATACATCAGATTTTCTTTTTCACCATTAATACAGAACTGATCTTATTTTCTTCAGTTTTGTGGAATCTCATATATGTGCCTTCTGATACACTTCATTGTGAGAAAATTTCTCACTCAAATAGATTTTGATCTTGGAAACTTTTCTGTGATCTCAATAAGATTTATTTGGCTTGCTTCCATGATGCTACTCCTTTTTTATGTAATTATTCTGATACTTTTGTGTGAATATCTTTATTTATTCATATTTTATTATTTTAATTACCTTGACTTCTTTTATTTCTCAGTCCATCCTTATAGTTCCTCCATCTTATTAATTTTCCTATTTTAACTCTCTTCAGTTTGTCAATATCTTTATAGAAGTTTAGGTATTTCTGCATACAGAAAATTCAGTATTAACTTCTTATTCATTACCAATTCTTCATCATATCTCACCTTGAAGTCCCATTGGAATCCTGTCTTTAATTTTCCATCACCTTAGTATGACACTTGACTTAGCATTGCTAGCTCCCTTATTTCTCCCCTCTTCTGAACACAGAATTTACAAATCATCTTTCCAGAGGTTCGTCATTTTGTCTTTATTCCACTCACATGATTAATTTTATATTTTAACTATTGTTTTCATAAACCTAGTATTTATTCTATCTTCCAGATCAGTAATAAAGCCATGGTATTGCTCTTTGATAAAATAACTGACTTTCTAGACAAAAGAAATGCAGTATATCTGCTTTATCTAGGATTCAGTGAAGGGGTTGATATGATTCACACAAATGACACAGTTCAACAGCAAGGAATGGAGTTTGATAAAAAGAATTGTAGAACAAGTAAAAAGCCAACTAAACTAAAACCAAGAAGTACTTCATGGAGAACTATTATTTTTATGGATTTTAGTAAGACTTTTGATACTTTCCCTCACAACACCCTTCTGGATTAGTTGCCCAGCTGTCGGATGAGTGGGTTCACAGTGCACTGGGTGGACAATTGGCTGAAGGGCAGGGCTCAAAGGGCTGTTGTGAATGGGCCTACATCTGGCTGGTGACCGGTCACCAGAGATGTTCCTCAGGTTCAATTCTAGGGCCAGTTCTGTTCAATGTTTTTATCAATGATCTGGATGCAGGAGTAGAATGTACCATTAGCAAGTTCACTGGTGATATCAACTTGGGAGGTGCTGTTGACACTCTTGAGGGTCAAGATGCCTTGCAGAGGCATCTAGATAGACTGTAGCATTGGGCAATGATTAATAGGATGAAATTTAACAAGTCCAAGTGCTGGATTCTGCACCTGGGACAGAGTAATGCCAGCTACAAGTACAAACTGGGAGAGGAGTGGCTGGAGAGCAGCCCTGTGTAAAGACATCTGAGGGATGCTGGTCAACAGCAGGCTCTATATGAGTGACCAGTGTGCCCTGGCAGCCAAGAGGGCAAAACACATCCTGGGGTGCATGAAACACAGTATAACCAGCTGGTCAAAAGAAGTGATTACCATGCTGTATTCAGCATTGGTGTGGCCTCAGTTTGAATCCTGTGTTACAGTTCTGGGCCCCAGAATTTAAGAAGCATGGGAAGGTCCTTGAACGCATCTGGAGATGGCCAGCAAAGCTGGTGAAAGGGCTGGAAAGCATGCCCTATGAGGAGTGGCTAAGGACTTTGGATTTATCTAGCTTGGAGAAAAGGAGGCTGAGGAGT
>VXBL01008716.1:132643-151087 GCA_013400195.1 Aramus guarauna
CCCCCTAGGTGGTCCTCCTCACAGTATTCTAGTACTTAAAGAACAGCTACTCAGAGGATGGAAAGTGTCTTTTCACAAGGAGCTACATGGAGAAGATAAAAGTCAAAATATACAACTTGCAACAGAAGAAGTTTCATCTCAATACAAGAAAAAAATTTTCACAGTAAGAGCAATCATTCACTGGAACAACTTCCCCAGGGACATGGTAGAGTCCCCATTGCTGGCAGTTTTCAAGATCTGATTGGACAGAATGCTAGGTAATCTCATCTAGGCTTCCTTTCCCATGAATGGTTGGACCAGATGATTTTTGAGGTCCATTCCAACCTGGGCTATGCTATGACTCTATGATTCTTAATTTATGAATAATGATTGTATTTTATTAATCACTGGGTACTTATAATCACTTTTCTTGTCTAGAGAGTGAATATAAATTCATTGAAATCAATGAAAATACTCAATTGATTCTGGAAGCTTTATAGGCTCTGTACTGTAAACGAGACTTTTAGGGTTGCTTCTGTTTGATATATGTTCATGCTCTGAAATTGAGATGTCTAGATTAATCTAGTGTTTAAGAAGTCAGTGCCACAAAGACAACATCTCCAATGTTTGATTCATCAGACTATAGACAGCTTTCATACAGTGAGAAGAGATGCCCTCTTTGAAGTGTCTCTTTGTTTGAATTGCTTCAGTTAGTGTAGATGATGAACAAACTAAGTGTATGACATTTAGAAAGCAAAAGGGTGGTTGAATCTTGACCCTTATTTGGAACACTCTGAAGAGTTTTATGACTGACTTTGCTGAGGGTAATAGACAATCCCTGCAAAATAGACCTTAGAATGGAAAGTCTTGGCCACTAAAGAAAAAAGAACAAGAATCAAGCACATTATCACATCAGTATTAAGGGGTTATTTCCATTGAGTCCATCTTTACTCTTTGTAATTAAAATATCTGAATTTTACTGTATACAGTTCTCTGCTCTATCCTTTTGCCTGTCTGTATCTCGCTTTCCTAACCTACCCATTCACTGCATCTCAGCCTGACTCTAACAGTTATTTACAGTCAGAGAAAAATCAATTTCTCAATTTAGTCACATCCACCTCACTAGTTTCCTGCTGTCATCCATGTTTTTAAACCAGGAAGTGTGCTCACACAACAGAAATATTTCTTACTTTCTGTCTGATTCAGTCTAATCAGTATCTCCATTAAAATAACAAATTAATACATACTCAGTTTGGAGGATGTATCAGCTCCAGTGTTGCTGTTTAGGTCTACCAGCTGCTTTACACAGCTAACTTTGTAAACAGTCACCAAATTATCTATTTAAATCACCAAATTATACATTTATGTATGACTCTTGTCAGCTTATATGAGACACTTCATATTATTTAATCATATTTGGCATCTTCTTCTTTTGTATATTTCTATTCATTTATTTAACCCATGTAACCCATTGTAATCTTGGTCAAACAAAGGTAGAGGGAAAAAAACAATAATTCTGTCACTTCAAAGGCTTTATTATCCTCTTACAGCTACAGAGCAAAACCAACACCAAAGTCAGATGAATAACTCATGCAAAAAGAAAATACAATTCATCATTAATGTTTAATGTTTACTATGATCAAAGGTTATATGTAATGGATACCAGATATCTCTTTCTTGACATTTCTTGAAAGCATTAAAATATAACCCCATAACAGAATTAATTTTAAAAACACTGCTACTACTACTAACCACAAAATGAAATAATATTGATGAAGATTAATGGGAACAAATGTAAACTGCAACTAATATCACCATTCAAAATGGCTCCAAATTCTTTCAAATTCTTACAATATCCTGATAATTTGATTTTAGAAATGTCTTCTTATCACAAATAAATGCTAAACTTGCATGAAATTAAAGATTTACTTCCTCTTTTTTAACAGAAAAAGGCCAAAAATCCCAATAAATGACATTGTCTCCTTTCTTGACCATGGTACTGTAGAGAAGGACTTTGTGCAAAAAATGTTCACTCTTTCCCTGATAAGCATGTGCAGGTTAAGCTGACTGACTTAACAATGGGAATACAATCAGGGAACAGGTAAGTCGTTTGGCTTTGCCTCTCGGGAAAACCACAGGGAAAGATGCGCTTTACCAGTGACTTGGTCAACAATCTTTTCTGCTTATTGTTACTCTACAGTATCATATAGCTCTGGAATAAAATGAAGAAGCAGAGACCATTTTCAAGGAGAGAAAAATCTGAAGTTCTATCACCAATAAAGAAAAGAGTTCACAGGAGAGAATATGAGAATATCTTCATACAGAGCAGACACTGTCCTGACGTGATCTTTACTGATGGAAAAAGTTGATGATGTCTCAAAACAGGACTCCATGATAAACTCCATAGATTTTTCAATAGAATAAAGTTTCTTCAAACATTTTTTACATTTTTTTACACAAACAGGAAACTAAATTATTAAGTGGCCAACAAATGTATATATTTAAAAATAGTGTAAGAATTCTAGTACAGTCATTTTCTTTCTCAAGAGGAAACAGTTGCCATTAGCAGATGTTTTAATCACTTTGTCCTGGTTTCAGCTAGGATAGAGTTAATTTTCAGAAGAACCTGGGATGGGACACAGCTAGGATAGCTGACACAAACTAGCCACAGTGGTATTCCATACCATATGACGTCATGCTCAGTGTAAAAAGGGACTAGTCTGGGATGGGTGGTGTGGCTCCACAACGGACTAAGTGGCAGTCATGCATAATCACTGGGTCAGAAACTGCATTGTATATCACTCATTTTGTATATTCTAAGTACTGTTGTTATTTTCCTCTTCCTTTGCTGTCCCAGTAAACTCTCCTTATCTCAATCCATGAGTTTTACCTTTTTCTTCCAATTCTCCTCCCCATCCCATCAGGAGGCGTTGTCAAATACAGCTGTTCTTTTCAGTCTGATTTCAGGAATATAATCACTGTGAATATGACATAAACAGTTACAAAATATAGTAAAAGACAAAATTCCACAGCCAGCAAGGGTGACTTCACAAGGCACAGTTCTGAACAATTATCTTGCCATTCAAATCAAAGAAGTGAGATTGCAGCAGAGTGATACATTTATTCTGTAATCTATACACAAATCAGAGGGTCACAAAAGGATTTATCTGGTGAGAGAAGAGTGATGGAACAACATACAACTACGGAAGCTATACTTTTTCAATAGATGACATTTTTTTGCCATTGCACTATCTCTAAAAATGCCTCTTTCCAACTTTTAAAAAAGAAAAAAGAATCAAATGTAATAGCACATGGAAAAATGTGCCATGTTAATACCTTAAAATATAAGTCATTCTTTGAGATCAGTTTTAAATCCCAGGTATTACTTTCCTATTTGGAGGGAGAAATTACCTTGTATTTTGTTCCCATTTTACGATTGTCTGTCTAAACATTTTATACTACTTTATCTGTAATTATTTTTAAAGTGTTCTGCCTCCACATTTTAACACAACCAAACTTGCAGGTAGAATAGAGATACAAACAAACTGAAAATGTATTTTGACTTTGAACATTAACCTTCTTAAAACAAACTTTTCCAGGAAAATTTCTGATTCCCTTCAGCTTTTAAGAGGGATTTTTTAATGAATTCCTCATCAATTTCCCTCCATTATATTTATAACTATTTACTTCAAACTTCAAGTACAGTACAAAAACTTGCACTTGTAGAACATGTTATGAAAACACCTTAGGCAAAGATTATGAATCTTTGTTCTCCCTTCCTTTCTGGAATATGATAAAAGGTAGTGTTTGCAAGCTCATGAGAAGCATTTCCGCATTCCTTTTATTAACCACTCATCAGTATGAATCTTAACTGTGTGGTAAATCAGTTATCATCTGTCTATATTGGTCAAGATTCCCAATTTGAAGAATACCAGCTTTGCGAAGAATTTCTGTCTTCTTCAAAGAAAATTGTCAGTTCTTTTTCTCAAGTCTAGACCTAATTACAGACCCCTTAGTAGGGAGAAACTACAAATCATATTGACTAAAGGCAAACACAATTCCAATAGAAAAATGTTTTCAGCTTCTATTTATCTATCTCAGTGATAGCCACTATCTTCCAGACTGACTTCTACCTTGTTTATATTGATCCTCAGCCAATTTTCTCATTAGAAAACAAAGAGGCTACAGAATTTCAGTCTTGATAGATTTAAGATAAAAAGCTACATTTCACAACATGGCAAGTGAAAATTCTCTAGCAATTAGAAGAATTTACCTTCTGATTATATCACAAAGGTCTTTGAAATTATTTATATCTTGCAGAAAAAGTACTTTTCCACCTGTTATAAAAAATTGGGGTTTTCCCCCTTTTTAAGAAAGAATGATAAAAATAAAGGTGAATCAAAGGAAAAAATTAAGGTTTTTATCCTGTTACTTATTGTTAATGTTCTATCAATCCAAAAATCTGGAAAAAAATGAAGAAATTATTTCTGATAATTCCCAAGGTTAAAGTTTGGAGGGGTGGGGGGTGTTTGTTTTTGTGGTGGGTTTTGGTGGGGGTTTTTTGTTTGTTTTTTTTGTTTGTTTTTGTTTTTTGTTTGTTTTGTTTGTTGTTTTTGTTTTTTTTTTGTCAAAATGAAAACAAAGGTGAGGGGAGTGAAAGACAAAGAAAGTTAGAAAATTCAGGAAATTTTTATCATCATAGCTAAGAAGGACATTTAAAATTTATTTGAAGGATATTTATCCATAAAAGTAGTTGACAGACAGAAAGAAATATTGACTCAAAATAGAAAGTGAATAAACTCTAAGAGGGCCTTAAAACCAAAATGTATCTAGAGACTTGAACTTTCTCCTTTTTTTTTTTTTTTTCCAAATACTATTTTATCAGTAGGTTATCTGTACCTATTATGTATGATAATACGGATATCTCTGGTCTTTCAGAGATTTTTTTTTTTTTTAGAATACATTTCTACACTAAAAAATAAATAAATCTCAGTTCTACATATTAATTCTAATGCCAGCAGAATCAAACAAGGGCCTACAGCTTTTGCAGTAATTACTCAGCTGTATATATGTAAGTACATAATGTCCTGCTGGTCAAAATCACAAGTATTATTATTGTATTTTATTTGAGTTCTTAATGTCTTGAAATTTTCAGTCAGACAATACATGTTCTTGTGGTCATTCACATAAACTTGTTTTCCTGGAAGTAAGTATAAGAAAAAGAATTGCAGCTTCCGGCAGCCATAAGTGCTTGAGACTTGGAATGTATTTGCACAACAGCTTTCTTAATTTTTCCAATAAAACTATGACCTTGAATGCTATCTATTTGGGAGTTTTGTCGTAAAACCCATAACAGGTTTCTCAGAAGGTTAGGAACTCAAGATTCTGAGCCACCCTCTCTTCATCTGATATAGTTGTTCTTGTATTTTTTCTGAGGTAATGGTAGTGTTATTCTGTTCAGAGATTTAGACAGTAGAAAACTTATTTTGTCAGGTATATCAGCTAAACAGAAACAGTTACAAACAGAATTGAACTTTTTCTTTGCAGTGATAACATTAGTTTGGAAATAAGAAAGATGCTGTTAGTTCCTTGACCCAGTAATCTTGTACTAGCAAGCACAGTTGAGAATCAGCAGCTATTGAGCTCCTCTCCTTCTGCTATTGCTCATTGGTGTAGATGGAAGAATTTGTTAACCACTGATATATTTATCATTAACAAGTCTCTCATTTACTTTACTTGAGAAGTTAATGCTAGCAGTGAGTTAGAATGTCATTAATGAGACTAGCAGAAACACCAAAAAAGCATCATCTTAGAGTCAAGTAGAGGTACTTAAAATTCCAATCTAAAAAAAAGTTATCAAGTCATAACAGCCAGATTCATGCCATGTAACTGCAGGTAACTAAAAGCTAATTGTCTAATTTAAGATAACCATATAAGCTCTGTTTTTACTCACAGATAATGTCCTTTAAAGATCTAGTGTTGCAGGTTATCCTTGGCTGGCTGCCAGATGCCCACCAAGCCACTCTCTCAGTCCCCTCCTCAACAGGACAGAGGGAGAAAATAAGATGGAAAAGCTCATGGTGTGAAATAAAGACATGGAAATGTCTTACCAGGTACTGTCAAACGGCTCAACTTGGGGAAAATCAATTTATTTAATTTCCAATTGAAAATAAGAGTAGGATGGTAAGAAACAAAGACAACACTAAAATCACCTTCCCTCCACACCCCTCCCCTTTTTCCCAGGCTCAACTTCATTCCTTCCTTCCTGACTCTTCTACCTCCTCTCACCTTGAGCAGCACAGGAGGGATGGGGAATGGGGGTTGCAGCCAGTTAATAACAGTTCATCTTTGCTGCTCCTTCCTCCTCATACTTTTCCCCTGCTTCATTGTGGGATCCCTCCCACAGGATATAGCCCTTCATAAACTTCTCTAACACGGCCCATTGTCATGGACTGCAGTGCTTCAAGAATTGCTCCAGCATGGATCCTCTCCACAGACTACAGTCCATCAGGAATGAACTGTGGAGTCACAGTTCCTGCCAGAAAACCTGCTCCTATGTGGGTTCCTCTCCACGGGCTGCAGTTCCTGCCAGGAGTCTGTTCCTATGTGGGCTTTCCATGGGTTGCAATTTCCTTCAGGGCATCTCCACTTGCTGCAGCATGGGGTCTTCCACAGTCTACACTGTGGATATCTGTTCCAATGTCATCCTCCATGGGCTACAGGGGAACAGCCTGCTTCACCATGGTCTTCTCCTTTGGCTGCAGAGGAACCTCAGTTCCTGCATCTCCTTCCCTCCTTCCTCACTGACCTTTGGAGTCTGCAGGAGTGTTTCTCTCACAATTTTTTCTCACTCTGTCTCACAGACATGTAGTGTTTTTTGCCCTTTCTTGAATATGTTTTCACAGAGCCACCACCATCTTGGCCGATGGACTCAGCTGTGCCCTGTGGTGGGTCCGTTTGAACTGACTGGAACTGTCTGTGTCTGGCACAGATCATCCCCTGGCCACATTTCACAAGGGCCACCCCTGCATCATCCCTGCTACTGAAGCCTTGCCATGTAAACCCAATACATTTAGACATGTCATTATACCATTACAGGATAAGTCTTGGTGACATTTTTAAATGTGTCTCAGGGCTGAGTTGAATGAAGAAGAGTAGTTTAGCTAGAGTAGTTCACCTCAGTGTGATCAAGTGTTAAATGATGGCATCTTGTTTCTGAATGAATCTCGAGAGGGTTTTCCTCATGCAACTGATAGCTCCATGGATAATTTGAACAGCACACTCAAAAGTAATCTTGAAGTGATTGGGTCTTGTTTAAACTTGATTAGAGAACTCACTTGCATTTTTTCATAGTTTTGCAACAAATCAAGTTTTTCACTTAGTTCTACTTTAGCTTACTTATTTTTCCTAAATCTGAATTATAAAGCAAAACACAAGAAGCTGAGATCCCCACATGTATACAATACTAATTAAAAAATGCTTTCAGATACCTCTATAAAGCAAACTCACCAACTTCATACTTTCATAGAGTTATGGTTTAAAGAAAGATTTAGAATTTGTTTTGTCTTCAGAAACTCTACAGAGTGATGGTGTTGCAGCACTTTGGTAATCAACATATTAGTCACAAAGAAATGCTACTATTGCAAATGGTACATTGTCAAATCAAAAGATTACAGCCCTAGCAGAATTATACAAAAACTTTCATACATACCTGGTCAAAAAGAGACCTGTGTCTACTTTTTTTCCCAGTTTCTTTTAAATCACAGATTTTTGAGCAATTGATGGATGAGTCTTTATAAATTTTCTCCTGGATTTTGTTCAGATGTTCAGATGTTCAAACCAGTCTGGGAGCTGGGAGATTTGATGAAACCTTAAGACCTTGAAAATAAAAAGAATATTTTCTCAAACGTTTTGTAAAAGGTGCCAGCCTCTGTCAAGTATTACAATTATTGTAAGGTTTTAAAGATAGGCTTAGAAGTTATATTATATTTTGCTTAGAAATAATTATGCAGCTAGAAAAACACAAGAATCAAGCCATCACCTTATATGATAGTAAGTTCAAGATTTTTTGGGGAATGCAGCTTTTTGGAGGAGCTTCTGCTGAAACTGTTTTCAAATGCTGAGAGAAAGAGAAGCATTTATTCAACAATAAGGAAACTGGTATTTAAAAAGGACCTAGAGATTAGATTCTACATGTTATTTACTGTCAAATGCACTGTTAAACTCATTGAAGGATATTTACGAGCAGCACCGCATTTCTGGTTTTACAGTATTTTTGTGTTTTGCGAACTTTGAGAACAAAATCTCCAGTTTACTTATGAAAAGTATTCCCTGAGTAAATGGCATATAGAGGTCAAAGTGTATCCTAGAAATAAAGTAGGCCCTATGTTTCTTATAATTATCTTGGTAATACTGGCTTATTATGTTCTTATAATCTCAAAATACATAGGAAAGAGAACAAGTCTACTTTAAAACTTTTATTTTTCCCCTTCTCCTCCCATTCTATAAGCAGCTGGGAGAAGTCTCTAGCCTGCTAGAGACCGCTAGCCCTTGTTCTCATGGGGGATTTCAACTTACCAGACATCATGCCAGAAATACAGTACAGCAGAGAGGAAACAGTCCAGGAGGTTCCTGAAGTGTGTGGAAGATATCTTCCCGACACAGCTGTGAGCCAGTTAGGGAAGGCACCCTGCTGGACCTGTTGCTTACAAACAGAGAAGAACTTGTGGATGATGTGGTGGTTGGAGGCTGTCTTGGGCATAGAGATCATGAAATGATAGAGGTTTTGATTCTTGGAGAAATAAGGAGGGGGTTCAGCAGAACTGCCACCTTGGGCTTCAGGAGGGCAGACTTTGGCCCATTTAGGAGCCTGGTTGACAGAGGCCCTTGGGAGGCAGTCCTGAAGGGCAAAGGAGTCCAGGAAGGCTAGACACTCTTCAAGAAGAAAATCTTAAAAGCGCAGGAGCAGGCTGTCCCCAAGTGCCAAAAGACAGACCAGCAGGGAAGAAGACTGGCATGGCTGAAGAGAGAGCTTTGGCTGAAACTGTCCTAGTTTCAGCTGAAATAATTTTCTTCATAGTAGCTAGTATGGGGCTATGTTCTGAATTTGTGCTGGAAACAGTGTTGATAATATAGAGATGTTTTTGTAATACAGACATGTTTTTGTTACTGTTGAGCAGTGCTTACACAGAGCCAAGGCCTTTTCTGTTTCTCATACCACCCCACCAGCAAGTAGGCTGGGGGTGCACAAGAAGATGGGAGAGGACACAGGTGGGGCAGCTGATCCCAACTAACCAAAGGGATATCCCATACCATATGACATCATGCTCAGCATATAAGAGGCTTGGGGAAGAGGAAGAAAGATGGGGGAGAGACATTCAGAGTGATGGCATTTGTCTTCCCAAGTCACCGTTACACGTGATGGAGCCCTGCTTTCCTGGAGATGGCTGAACACCTGCCTGCCCATGGGAAGTGGTGAATGAATTCCTTATCTTGCTTTGCGTGTGCATGGCTTTTGCTTTACTTATTAAACTGTCTTTATGTCAAATGAGCAGTTTTCTCACTTTCACCCTTCTGATTCTCTCCCCCTTCCTGCTGGGGCAGGGGAAGTGAGCAAGTGACTGCGTGGTGCTTAGTTGCTGGCAAAACCAGGGCTAAACCAGGACAG
Source organism: Aramus guarauna (assembly GCA_013400195.1). NCBI lineage: Eukaryota > Metazoa > Chordata > Aves > Gruiformes > Aramidae > Aramus > Aramus guarauna. The sequence goes on from VXBL01008716.1 coordinate 142,290, forward strand.
GAACTCAGGAAAAAAAGGAGAGTTTATGGCCTTTGGAAGAAGGGGCAGGAAAATCAGGGAAACTACAAAGATGTCTTTAGGCTATGTAGGGAGAAAATTAAAAAGACAAAGCCCAGCTAGGACTTAACTTGGCTACTACTTAACAAAAAGAGGACTAAGGAAAATCTCCATCCTTTGTTGGATGTGATGTGAAATACAGTGACAAAGGATGAGGAAAAGGCTGAGGTACTTAATGTCTTCTTTGCTTCAGTCTTTAGTAGCAAGACCAGTTGTTCTCTAGGTGCCCAGTCCCCTGAGATGGAAGACAGGAACAAGGAGCAGAATGACTCCCATAACCCAAGGAGAAATGGTTAATAACCTCCTACACCGCTTAGACACACACAAGTCTATGGGGCCGGATGGGATCCACCCAAGGGTGCTGATGGAACTGGTAGAAGACCTCACCAAGGCATTTTCCATCATTTCTCAGCAGTCCTGCCTCACCAGGGAGGTCCCAGTTGACNTGGGGCAGGGGAAGTGAGCAAGTGACTGCGTGGTGCTTAGTTGCTGGCAAAACCAGGGCTAAACCAGGACAGGAACTCAGGAAAAAAAGGAGAGTTTATGGCCTTTGGAAGAAGGGGCAGGAAAATCAGGGAAACTACAAAGATGTCTTTAGGCTATGTAGGGAGAAAATTAAAAAGACAAAGCCCAGCTAGGACTTAACTTGGCTACTACTTAACAAAAAGAGGACTAAGGAAAATCTCCATCCTTTGTTGGATGTGATGTGAAATACAGTGACAAAGGATGAGGAAAAGGCTGAGGTACTTAATGTCTTCTTTGCTTCAGTCTTTAGTAGCAAGACCAGTTGTTCTCTAGGTGCCCAGTCCCCTGAGATGGAAGACAGGAACAAGGAGCAGAATGACTCCCATAACCCAAGGAGAAATGGTTAATAACCTCCTACACCGCTTAGACACACACAAGTCTATGGGGCCGGATGGGATCCACCCAAGGGTGCTGATGGAACTGGTAGAAGACCTCACCAAGGCATTTTCCATCATTTCTCAGCAGTCCTGCCTCACCAGGGAGGTCCCAGTTGACTGGACATTAGCCAATGTGACACACATCCACAAGAAGGGCCAGAAGGAAGATCCAGGAAACCATACACCTGTCAGCCTGACCTCAGTGCTGGGGAAGGTTATGTAGCAGATCATCTTGAGTGCCATCATGTGGCACGTACAGAACAACCAGGTGATCAGGCCCAGTAAGCATGGGTTCATGAAAGGCATGTCCTGCTTGACTAACTTGATTTCCTTCTATGACAAGGTGGCCTGCTTAGTGGATGAGGAAAAGGCTGTGGATGTTGTCTACCTAGACTTTAGTAAAGCCTGTGACATCTTTTCCCACAGCATTCTCCTGGAGAAACTGGCTGCTCATGGCTTGGATCTGTGTACACTTCGCTGGGTAAAAAACTGGCTGGATGGCTGGGCCCAAAGAGTTGTGGTGAATGGAGCTAAATCCAGTTGCCAGCCAGTCACAAGTGGTGTTCCCCAGGGCTCAGGACTGCGGCCGGTATTGTTTAATATCTTTATTAATGATCTGGATAAAGGGATCTAGTGCACGCTCCGTAAGTTTTCAGAAACCACCAAGTTGGGCGGCAGTGTTGATCTGCTTGAGGGTAGGAAGGCTCTACAGAGGGATCTGGACAGGCTGGATCGATGGGCCGAAACCAACTGCATGAGGTTCAACAAAGCCAAGTGCTGGGTCCTGCACTTGGGTCACAACAACCCCAGACAATGGTACAGGCTTGGGAAAGAGTGGCTGGAAAGCTGCCCAGTAGAAAGGGACCTGGGGGTGTTGGTCAACAACCAGCTGAATATGACCTGGAAGTATGCCCAGGTGGCCAAGAAGGCCAACAGCATCCGGGCTTGTATCACACATAGTGTGTCCAGAAGGACTAGGGCAGTGATTGTCCCCCTGTACTCAGCACTGGTGAGGCCGCACCTTGAGTACTGTGTTCAGTTTTGGGTCCCTCACTACAAGAAAGACATGAGGTGCTGGAGTGTGCCCAGAGAAGGGCAATGAAGCTGGTGAAGGGTCTGGAACACAATTCCTGGGAGGAGCAGCTGAGGAAACTGGGGTTGTTTTGTCTGGAGAAAAGGAGGTTGAGTTGCTCTCTACAACTACCTGAAAGGAGATTGTAGTGAGGTGGGTGTTGATCTCTTCTCCCATGTAACAAGTCATAGGACAAGGCGAAACAGCCTCAAGTTGCTCCAGGGGAGGTTTAGGTTGGATATTAGGAAAAGTTTCTTCACTGTAATGGTTATCAGTCATTGGAACAGGCTGCCCAGGGAAGTGGTGGAGTCACCATCCCTGAAGGTATTTAAAAGACATGTAGATGTGGTACTTAGAGCCATGATTTAGTGGTTAGACTTGGCAGTGCTAGGTTAGTGGTTGGACTTAAAGGCCTTTTCCAACTAAAATGATTCTACGATTTCAATCAAAGCAAAAAGTGGTCAGTTAAATATTGCTCAGAGAATAGTGTTATATTTGTGCAAAATCAAACCTTACAGTTATATTGCTTTTGGAATTTTTGACTAATTCTACTGTTACAATTTTGTTATAATTTTCTGTTAACATAACAACATTTTCATTTGGGAAAAAAATAAAAATAATAACATTCAGAACTCATTTTGTGATAAGCCTCTGGGGTCACAAGGCATCTTGTAACTTGTAAATCAGAACATGTTGGTGATGGTATTATACGAAATGAATTATAATATGTTTAAAAAAATTCTGAAAAACAAAAACCCTGCTGAAATATCCCTTTATGACATCTGTCCATGCTCATAAAATGTTTTATAGTTTAATGCTCTTTGTGTAGTTGTCTCAGTGCTTATTCACATCTACTTTTCAAGGTCTGTGTCAGAGACTTTGACAGATAGTTTTGCATAGAAAAACCCAGAGACTTCAGATGACCTCAAATGATATATTGGAGGAAATGTTTCCAAATGACTAACCTCCTTTTACTACTTTTTTTTTAATAAAACAATCTATTCTTTAATTCTGACAGACTTTTGTAATTCACCCTTTCTCTAATTTAAGACTAAAAGGCCTCAGTGACAGCCCTGATGATTCAGCGTTATATCTTCTAACCAAGTCCTTTTATGCACCTGCTTCCACAGACTGAATATTGCTTCATCATTTCTCTGCTTTTTCTATTAGTATACAGCAGTTTTACAGCAAAGGTACAAATACTAATAGCTGAAACATCAGTCTTGTTAACCTTGATGGTAAAATTCTCATTAACTTCAGTGTGGTAAAATTTCTCTTATAGCTGTCTGTCTTAGAAATTTTTGACATAGACTGACCTTTTTCCTCCTCTTCTTACAGAAATCTTGAGCATTATTTCTTTAATCCTTTAGCTTATATCTTCAAAATTTGTCAGTGTATTTTGTAATCAAATAGTCCATTGACAGAGACAGAGACTTGGATGAAACGAGAAATGATTGATCATTCTTTCTAAATATAAAACAATTAAGAATATTTTTGAATTAATGAAAGACAAAGCATTCTAATACTCCTTTCTTTATTTCTGAACCTTTAAAGAGCGGATTTTAATAAATATAAATATAAACCTAAATATAAACCTAAACCTAAGGAAACACAAAGGGGTCTCCAAAAGTAAAAGCCCTCTTTCATTGTCAAAATAATAAAGTTAAACCTAAAAGTATGGTTATTTCTCCTGCTCTAATGAAAAATACTAAATGCAGTCATAGTGGGTTAAATTTATGATGCATAAACTGAGCTCTTATTTTCGGCAAACCAAAAATATCAGTGATACATGTGTTATCTTACACTTAGCATTACTTCAGATGGAAAGAAACTGATGTAGAAGATCATGAAGAAAAAAAAAAAAAAGCAATAAAAAATAAAATTGTTTTCCATGAAAATAAATGAGATCATTACTTCAAACCATACTGTTGGGTTATAAACTGATGATTTAAACAAAAACTAAGAACAAAAAATTATTAATGGAGAATTCATACATACTGCTAATATACCATTTGATGCTAACATCACAAAAAATATTTTGCTGCAGAACCTGAAAATCACAAAAGAGGAGTAAGTCTAATGTATTGTATTCAGGAGTTTAAAAACACCTTTCACTATGACCTTGAAAATCTACAGCTGAACAGGACCAAAAAAAAGCTGAGTGTTCCTTGGAAATCAGAGTGTTAGTTGAGCACCTCTCCCATAAAGACAGGTTGAGAGAGTTGGGGTTGTTCAGCCTGGAGAAGAGAAGGCTCTGGCAAGACCTTATAGCAGCCTTCTGGTACCTAAAGTGGCCTACAAGAAAGCTGGAGGGGGACTGTTTACAAGGGATGTGGTGATAGGACAAGGGGTAATGGCCTTAAACCGAAAGAGGGTAGATTTAGGTTAGATACTAGGAAGAAATTCTTCTCTATGAGGGTGGTGAGGCACTGGAACAGGTTGCCCAGAGAAGCTGTGGATGCCCCATCCCTGGAAGTGTTCAAGGCCAGGTTGGATGGGGCTTTGAGCAACCTGCTCTAGTGGAGGGTGTCCCTGGCTATGGCAGGGTGGTTGGAACTAGATGATCATTGAAGTCCTTTCCAACCCAAAGCATGCTATGATTCTATGACTCTATGAAATATTTGTTTCAACCGTTTACAACAGTTGTAGTACAAAAGATGATGCAGATGTAACATTTCATCAGCTCTTACTGTCCTCTATTCACTAGCTTCATCTTGTTTCCGTTTGGATTTCTACGCCTGATGAACTGTACAATCTCTGTATATATGTGTTCAGGAAACATCAGTTTTTCAGAAGGGCCTTTTTAGTTTCCTGAAAGAAAACAAAATTAATGAAAACATCTTTAATACATATAATAAAATACAGCATAGGAGACACAAAATAATGCATCATGTTTGAGAATCATTGTTAATTCCTTAGTCCACAAATGTAGAAAAGATAAAATTAAATATCAGAAATCGACTTTAATTAACAGATTGTAAAGTTACAATTATGAGAATCTCACTACTGAACCTTAATTCTTAAGTATTTGGAGGAATCTAGAGATATCTCTTTTTTTTTGTTGTTTCTCTATAATAATTTTTTTGTATTGGATAAATTTTTTCCATGTTTCAAAATGGCTTGATGTTACACTACTTTGATTTTTGAGATAGTGCTTATATTTTTTACATATTAAACACATTAACCAATTGCTTTATATCTTACTTTACACACATGTGCTTGTACGTATGCACTTAATAATTTGAGTATATGTGGCCAGAGAAATAGCAAAGCTTTTGTTTAAACTCTTCCTGCTATCCGCAGTGAGCCACACAGGTGCTAAACAAGGCCATATTGCTTTATCTGTCTCATTTTGTTGCTGGTAAATACATAGCGGAAAATAAAGTGTGCTTTCTCATACTCTGACATGTTGAATGGGAACTAGCTCTCCGCGTGCTCTGATAACATGAAACAGCTTGAATATTGCTCAGTCAACAGAATTTCCCAAAACACTTCAAAAATAAGTCATCAAACAGTATTTTGGGCTCCATTAAGGGGAGGGGGGGAGGAGGGAGAAAAAAAAAGCTTTTCTTTCAATATGCAAAGAGATACTCACAGGTTATTTCCAAAATTGACTCTATTTTCCTTTCTAAGGAATCCAGTTCATTTTAAAAGCCAGCCACACAGTGATGGAAATAGAGGAAAATTGCAGCCATTAAGTGCAGACAGGAAATGTATGCACCAGCTTTAGCTCAACATGAAAATTAAATCCAAACTGCTACAAACTAGGTCTGGTTTTTAGTGTTAATTGTTCACATGCCCTCAATACAAATTATTCACACTAATGTACTGCATTAGCCAAGCCTGTCACTTCTACAGTTTTTTTGCTGTTGTTGCTGTTGTTGTTTTGTAAATGCCATCTCATTTTGTGTCCATTGTGGGAATTTAGGTAAGCTGCTTTAGTTGTAAGAAAGTTCTGAGCATAACATTTAAGGCTGCTGCAGCAGTTTCATGGATCATTAACAATTTGCTAATATTGTTTTAGCTTGCAAATTAGTGCAGCTTAGTGACTAAGGAAAGGTTCCATAGCTGTCATCAATCAGACTAAAATTCTTCATGCATGAGATGAAAAACGATTTTTAGCCTTTGAGGCTCAGACAGCAATTACTGTAACAAAAAGTAAAAAAAAAAGTAAAAAAAAAAAAAAGTGGGGGGTGGGAGGAGGAGTGAAGGGGAGAAAGCAAGCTATATAAAATGCTGTTAGCAATTCTATTAAATTTATTTCTTGTTGCACTAGAAAAGAACTAACACATGCTGTGTAGCCATGCCTTAGCTTCCTGCTATATTAAAGAAGTGACAAACTTTAGAAGGAAAAAAGAGAACCTTTCCTAAGAAATCATAAGAGTTTAGTGAATAAAGAAAAAGAAAAATCAAAAACAAAACCAAAACAAACACAAATCCAAAATATGAGAGTTTAGAAATATATTTCTTTCAGCCATCTGCCTACTCCTTTTGTATTTGATCTTCCTGAACATTTGAGTGACTGAGTTTTACTAACATGGATGCTCACTAAAACCAAATCCTTAGCTTTCATGCTCTAGTACTCAGAGACAACAAATTTTAAACACCATGTACACACATCTTCATGGAAGAAGAAAATGTCAGGCTTCTCAGATTCTCTTGGCAGAGACCTACAGCAGTACAGTTAGGAAGCCAACAAGCAGTTCCTGGGGACCACTTGACAGTTATAGTGCAAACGCCGTTATCACTGAATTTCTTCAGGGCAACTAGCAGTTTCAGTCCACACAGTGTGAATGTACAGCTCACAATGAGGTTTCCTTGCCAGTCTCTCCAGCAGAGCAGAGGGCAAGGACAGATGCATTATAGACAGCGGCAAGGTAGAAACTCTAGTAAAGTTACAGTGCTCTCTTGTAGCATGAGCTAGTATACGATCAGTGTCTTCAGCTTCACTTACACCAGCAAAAAAAAAGTAGATTTCTCATCAATTTGTTCTTCATTTTGTTTTTAGCCAAGCCCTCTCACTCCAAAATATTTTTCTCTCGTCCATTGTCTTTAAATTAATTCATATTGTCTTTTCCTTTTGCCTTCTCTGCACACCTCTTTGCAGCCTTTTCCAATTTCACAGTTTCACAAAACTTCCCATCAAATCTTCCCCTCTCCTGTTGCTCTTCTCTGTAAATTCTGGTATCTGTCTTGATCTCATCTACCTCATTGTAGCTCTATGGTCCTCTCTTTCAAATATTTCACTTCTTTATGGAAACTCATAAATTCTACCCATCTATATAGAAACTGTATTAAAGAAATAGAGACAGGACAATATGAAGTGACAACAATATCGTGATAATACCTTTTGACTTCTTAAAACTACATACCTTACTTGGTGTCAGGGATTGTACAGGTTGTTTTTCACTTGCCAATCAGAAACGCATGCAGAAAAGGGCATGTGCCTGTGCAGCAGTCATTGCAGTTCTCACCTATGTTTAGCCCAAAACCCTGGTGTCTCTGGTAGAGAGAAGGGGCATTAATCTGAGAACTGGCATCATTGTAGTGCCATCATATTTTGTAAAGTTCTGTCAAGGCACGAGAAAGAAAGACCTAAATTTTCAAATTTATCAAAATGCTTTTCAGAATCAGAGTCTATGTTCTTTATGTTTAGGGAGAGATGGAACTTAAGTGTCAGACATATCCGTAAGACTCCGTAAATAATCTGTAATGCAGTATTAGTAATCAAGATCATGCATAAGTACAGGAAACATACTGAGATAGAGCACTATTTTATCATTGTGCCACAAGCTAGAATCATAAGTTGATCAATATTTTCTAAAAAAAAAAAAGACACCAGTGTAACAAAAAATAGAAAGTTTTAAATATCTTTTTTTTTATTTTTTCTTTTTGAGCCCATGTTTACAAGACATTAGCTCATTGAACTTTTTCCTGCCTTCTAAAATATTTCAGTTCTTTCTGTTTTCCAGGTGTCTCAGATGGGTTATCTTTCTGAGAAACAGAAATAATATAATGTAATTTATGTGATGAACCAAAGCTCAAAACAATTCTCTTTTATTAGACAATTGCAAAATTGTTACAGTCAATCAATACAGTAAGAAGTCAGAGACAAAGAAATAGGCAAACAAGATTTTGAACAAGAAATAAAAATTTGATAAGTTATTTGATAGAAATTATTTGCTTATCTTAAGACATTAATTTATTAAGGTAGTAATTAGATTTATCAGACATAAAAAGTTGATTAACCATTATTATAACAGGGCTTTCAGTCAGTGTCATTTTTTTAAAAGATATATTCTAAAATGGTAAAAAAAAAAATTACCTGCTCTGATTTAAAACTCAGCTTAAGATAATTATGACATCCACAAGTCTATGGAGCCGGATGGGATCCACCCAAGAGTGCTGAAGGAGCTGGCAGAGGTGCTTGCCAAGCCACTCTCTATCATTTATCAGCAGTCCTGGATAACAGGGGAGGTCCCAGATGACTGGAGGTTGGCAAATGTGACGCCTATCTTCAAGAAGGGCCAGAAGGAGGATCCGGGGAACTACAGACCTGTCAGCCTGACCTCAGTACCAGGGAAGATTATGGAGCGCTTCATCTTGAGTGTGCTCACCAGGCATATGGAGGACAACCAGGGGATTAGGCCCAGCCAGCATGGGTTCATGAAAGGCAGGTCTTGCCTAACCAACCTGATTTTCTTCTATGACCAGGTGACCCGCCTGGTAGACGAGGGAAAGGCTGTGGATGTTGTCTACCTGGACTT
>VXBL01008716.1:151529-170523 GCA_013400195.1 Aramus guarauna
GGACCAGGGGGAATGGTCTAAAGTTGTGCCAGGGCAGGTTTAGGTTAGACATTAGGAAAAACTTCTTCACAGAAAGGGTTGTCAGGCTCTGGAATGGGCTGCCCAGGGAGGTGGTTGAGTCCCCGTCCCTGGAGGTATTTAAAAGAAGGATAGATGAGGTACTTGAGGACATGGTTTAGTGGTGGGATGGCAAGGTTAGGTTAGCGGTTGGACTTGATGATCTTAAAGGTCTTTTCCAACCTAGATGATTCTATGATTCTATGATTCTATAATGTGAAAAGAATGATCTTTTAATTAAGCAGTGCCATCAAAGTGCCTAGTTATCTGTATTAACACTATGTCAAATAATGCTGATTTATATATGGAGTTAATATCTTAATGTTTATCTTAAGTTTGATGCTAAAGACAGCTCCCAGCTGACTTGATGGTACACAAAATAATCATGGCTGTCATGTCAAAACTGGTAGATGTGGAACTGGAAAGATCTTCATCTTTGTACCAGAAGTTTCCAGTACCAAGAACTTTGGTGAGATTGTTAATTAAGAAAAGGATCATAATTTCAAGTATTTTTTAAGTTTCTCTAAAAGTGATGAATTTTGAATTTGGCAGCAATAAAAAAGAAATACAAACACTGACACTAAATGAGCCAGTGAGGAGCAATATATAAAATAATGTTCCAATAAAGATTTTAACTGTTTTCTTAACATTGTCATTTTGAAGATAGTTATACACAAAAGAGCCTGTGAAATCAAGTGATTGAATTTTAACATTTCACCTTGATTGCAGTAAAAATCTACAGTATAAACACTAACCTAAATACACCAAAATGTTTAGTTAATCACATTCTACATTTCAGAAAGTCTTAAACTGTACATAAATAACATATTTTCGTGGTATGTTAAGTGTTCATCACACTTCTGGTAGTGTAAACCATACACATATTTCTAATTATGACATTTATAATCAAATTATCCAACAGAACAGTTATTACAGTTAGATTTATTGTATACCCCTACTGTATCTGAACAACATAATGTAATCCATCAATCAAAAAAGTAATAATTTATTGCTGTTTCTTTCTATTTATAAGGACATTTTTTTATCAGCTTGACAAAATGAGTTATGAGTCCTATTTTTCAGACTTCACTATCCTTTAAAAGTTAATTTAGAAACATCAGATACCTAAAATTAAAAATAAAAAATAGTAATAACTTTAAAAAATGGCAGAGAGAAAGAAAGCATTTACCTTTAAATATTTCCAAAAGAGTGCCATTTACTTGTTGTATTTACAAATGTAATAAATCTGGTGTTCTCTTTACCTAACAAGAACATGTTATATGTTCTAGTAAAATAACTTATTTTGTGTTCAGCATATCTATTATGGGGTGTAAATCTTCAATCTCAATAAATAAATAACCCATATTTATGTATTTAGCACGGGGGGGGGGGGGTGGAAAGAAAAAATTATGAAGTTCTTTAAATATATTACAGATTTCGCAGTTAATATTTCAGAAAAACGATTAGTCAAACATTTAACTCAACAAGTGTTGATGAAACCATGTAAAATGATAACCAGTAAAGACATTTTAATTTTATCTGTGGGTTGTATAATTTGTCTTTCTCTATTGTCAGGTACAGAATATTTATGTATTCCTTTTTATGTGTTTGTTTAGTTAAAAACATTTCATTCACATCTAAACTATTACACAACTCTAAACTTCCAACATAGCAGCCATGATGAGCACTCATGAATTAAAAAAACAGAAAACCCTCCACTTATAGTAAGTTAACTTTTCTTCATGCCACACAGAATGGAAACAGAATAGAAAATGATAATGTTTCTAATACATTATCTCCTTATGGGTAAGCAATTAAGGATGACTCTCCTGCAGCAGGCTAAATAAACTCTCTAATATTTATATGGAACAGACCCTTCATAAATAATCTTCCTTATTCTGGTGTATTTAGGTCTTCCAAAGAAGTATAATGATAAAATTAATTAAAGAAGATAAAATTATTTGCTTTCTTGAAAATGCTAGTGCAAACACAGAGTTTTATAAGAGGAATTTGTGCTGTTTATAAACCAACTCTTATTTGAATTTTTTACTACTAATGGAGAAATCTGCCTGATCTCAGGGCTACATGAATTAGGCATAAACATCAGTAGCCTGACTGTACCAGGCAAAATGGTGATCCAATCATGTCTGAAGGTGAGGAGATCCTTGCCATCTCACCCACCCAAAACTCTTCTGCTTTTTTGACTACAGTAGAACTTAATTCTTTCTACTTTCATCTGGCAAACACAAGAAAGCAAACACTGAGTGAAATTCCAATGCAAAATCTATATTATAACAATAAAATATTTCATTAAATTACTAAAATTCAAACCTCACTATGCTCCCTGTAGTCCCAAAGCAACAATACTCACTAGATCATAATTTACTTAAAAATACTTCAGTAAATACAGTACACTCACCAAAAGAATATTACTAAACTGTAAGAAGCGTAGACCATGTCTTTGCTGGATATACTACTCTATTTCCAAAAAGCTGGAATAATTCGTAGTTAATTCCTCATCATTCTTTTCTATGTATAATGTAGGTGAAACTGTATTGCCTATTGACCAGGAATGTTACTATTTTTAGCACTGGATAAACTTGGCCTTTATATTGTCAAAGGACATATAAATCTCATTAAAGACTGTAAAAAAGTAAAAATCATAAAGCAAAATAAAAGCAAAATAAACTGTCAAATGCAACCGTCATGTTAAAAACGTCTTTTTCCAAAAAACCTTCAAACATATTTTGACAACATTGTCAGTAAAATACTATTCTAAAAAATAAATTTAAATGTATTGTCATTATTTAATAAACAATCTTATACTTAATGTCACATATCTTATAATACTCAACAATACATTGGAAATGAACATTGCTCAAACTATTGTGGTAATGTGCATGTGCAGCCCAGAAAACCAGCCATATCAGAAAGCCAACCATATCCTGGGCTGCATCAAAACAAGTGTGACCAGCAGGTCAAGGGAAGTGATTCTCCCCCTCTGCTCCGCTCTTGTGAGACCCCATCTGGTGTACTGTGTCCAGCTCTGGGGTCCCCACTACAAGAAAGACATGGAGGTGTTGGAGTGAGTGCGGAGGAGGGCCATGAAGATGATCGGAGGGCTGGAGCACCTCTCCTATGAGGACAGGCTGAGAGAGTTGGGCTTGCTCAGCCTGGGGAAGAGAAGGCTTGGAGGAGACCTAATTGTGGCCTTCTAGTACCTAAAGGTGTCTACAAGAAATCTGGAGAGGAACTGTTCACAAGGCCATGTAGTGATAGGATGAGGGGCAATGTTGTTAAGCTGAAGCAGGGTAGATTTAGATTAGATGTTAGGAAGAAATTCTTTACTGTGAGGGTGGTGAGGCACTGGAACAGGTTGCCCAGAGAAGTTTTGGATGCCCCATCCCTGGAAGTGTTCAAGGCCAGGTTGGATGGGGCTTTGGGCTACCTGGTCTATTGGAGGGTGTCCCTGGCTATGGCAGGGGGGAGTGGAACTAGATGATCTTTGAGGTAATTTCCAACCCAGATCATTCTATGATTCTATGATGATTTGAGTTAGCTTTTATCTCTAATCTTGATAAATTTACCATTCAAATACTACAAACCCCTGGCCATTGCTTGGGTAACTTCATGAAAATTGTCCATGAGACATATTCCCAGGATATGGAAATTGTGTCAAAATAATACCACAGAAGGATGAGGATACAGCCCAAAAGCCACAGAACTCAAAGGAAGTAGAGATGAAACAAACAAACAAACAAACAAACAAACAAACAAACAAACAAAGGCAAAAAACCCATTGCTTAAAATATTACTGGTTGATTTACTATACTGGCTGAAATACTGTGATGCCTCCACATGCCAAAATACTGCAAAGTATGTGTGTGATTTGGATTCCATAGAACCACATTAAGTTTCAGCAAAGATGATTCCTCTCTCGCAAACCTAGATGAATATTCTCACTCTTCAACCTTAAAGGTTAGATTTCCTCCATCTACCTGATCTCTATAAAGAAGTTAAATTTGCTTCATTTCCAGCATACATTTTGGTAGCAATTCTGAAGCTAAAGAAAGTCAAGTTTAACTAAAGACTTAACTTTTGGATGAACATTTAGGCAACTGAAAATCTATGCTATGCTAAACGCTATTTGTAGCCCCTAACTATTTCAGCTAATTTGATTGCTATGTTATTTTTCTCTTTTCTAAACTCTTAACCTGGCACACATCTTCAGCCGTGCAGACCTGTGTGTGTAGTGATTGTGCCTAGCTAGGGCTAGTTACAAGGTGGTTCTCACATCTAATAAGAATATTTTATTATAAAAAATAAAACTATCTTAAAAATTCGTGCTCTTCACTAGAAAAAACACTCCCTCAAAAAAAAAAAACCCAAACAACCCAAACCCAAACAAACCTCTTCAAAAATAATGAGAAGAAAAACAAATGAAGGCATCAAAGTAGGGAATAAGCTAAGAGATCTTTCATAAATTCATGTGGGTAAAGGCAAAATTTCAAGTTCCCGACCTGATAGATGACAGTTTGGCAAATATGACAGTCTCATATAGTGTCCCCTTTGGAGCTGTCCTTCTTCATGTAAATAAAGAAATACAAATTGGATTAGCCAAGTTTTTTATACCCTACATGAGGAAAATGTTATTTAACTCTGGGATTAGTCTTATGTTGGCCAAATAAATACTTAGCTGTACATATACATAAATTGCTAGCAGGATGAAAAACTGATAAAAGAGATTCCTGATAAATTAGGGCACATACCTGGAATGGAAAACACAACCTGTGAGGGAGGTATCCTGTGATCACCAGAAGGAATTGTAGCAAGGAGTCTCCTGTGTCTCTCTTCTGTTTCAACTAAAACTTTGCTATAAATATCTGAAATCATTTATTAAAGAAAATTCAGTCTATACTATTTACTAAGGGCTTTTAATGTCTTTTTTTTTTTTTTTTTAATGGGGAAAAATGTTTGTTGGCAATTTTCTGATGACCTGTATATAAGAATAGGAATAAACACAATGTGGTATAGAATAAAAACACTGATTTAAACCTCACCCTGGCTCCCAAGCTTCTCCTATATTTGCTGTCTCAAAGGGAAATACCTATAAAATCAGATATGTATTCCCTTAAACTAGGCAAGCATGGCATATATGAAGTGCTATTGATTTTAATTCCATATGAACACAATAGAAATGTGGAATATATTGAGAAATTATGTAACAAAGATCTCCCAGGATTGCAGGTGCGTTTGGGTAAATATGCCAGCTAATTTGACATACAGGAACTTTCAGCATGCAGTGTAGGTCACTTCTGTGTCACTTTCAGGATCAGGAAAAAAAAAAAAAAAAGAAAAAAACTTAATTTTGTACCCAGTTTTAAATGAAATTCAGTGTTCTACAAAGCCATTCATCCAGCAAATGAGCTTTCTACTGACAGGGAACAGCAACTCTGTGCTTCTCTGCGTGGAAAGGGGAGCCAGGAATTGGAAATCACAGCAGGCAGTCAGGGCAGCAAATCTACCATCAAGGGACACCATTACAGAGTACATGCAAGAAGAGCAGAGGATTGGTGGCAGTGACAAGGGTCAGCTGATAGTCCTGTGATTGCCTTAGTGATAACACAGGTCTGAGATCAGGCCAAGAAACCAAGTCAGCAAGGGCAGGTCAGGAACAGCACAGTGCAGTGCTGGGCAGAGGCACAGCTGCAACAAAACTCACAAAAGGGCCTAGGGCAAGGACCTGAGCTTAAATACAGATTCCAAGCAAGGGGGACAGAGATCCTAGAAGAGGTTTCCACAGCTCGTTCTCAGAGCTTGTGTGTTTTCACCGTGGTTTGATCCCAGGTTACACAGCAGAGCAAAATCAGAGCTGATTTTGAACACAGATAGCCAAATCCCTAGGAGTTGGGAGAAGAGGCTGCAGTCTGACAGTTCCTGCATCATCTTGACACTTGCATCAGTCTTTTTTTTTTTTTTTTCCCCAGTCATCAGGAGTTTAAGTGCTATGAGAGTTTAAAACCTCAGCCTTTGGAGAGGACATGACATTTTTCAGAAGAAGAGTATTGCCTCAAGATTTCTAGCAGTTTTTCCTTTGTTTTGGTCAAGGTCAGTACTGTAGAGACATTTCAATTTTGGCAGGTACTCAGACTGGAGGGCATTAAAAAAAAAAAATCTGCCAATTAGCCTTACACACACACGGAAAAAAATTTAAAAAGTTGGAGTTTATATACAGTTTTGAAGGATCCTACTTTAACTTGATTTGCAGATATGAAGTGTTGGGGAAATAGAAGAGTATGTAAGAGTTCTATTTATTGATTTGCCATCTTTTAGCCAGAAGAAACCACTCTTCTAACTCTTTCAGTAGCACTTTCAAGATACTGTAATGCATTTAAACTGTTTCAATGAAATTTGATTATAGATGTTTCTTTAACAGTTCTACCAAATTGTGAAACCTTTATCTCAAAGCTTATAAACAAAATTCATGATAAAAATTAATACAAATTCTTCACTGTGTTTTTTTACACTGAAAAATCTTTTACTTTACACATGGGTAGCTGTTAAAGTGTGGTATACGAAACCTCTTTTCCTTCACTGCTTTAGACAAGAATTGTCCTTAGTCTGAAGTCGAGGAAAGAATGATTTTTAAGCTTTTGGAGCTGGGAAGTGGACACAAAATTTCTACAGGACATAGAAGAATATTTCCTCACATATCTACTGGTTCATGTGGAGTATGACTAACTTAAGATGTCAGACTCCTTTTCATCTGAGAGGGATTTTTTCTTTCTGCCAGGTTGACTTGAACACTACGGTGTTTTGTTCCCTCCTTATCACAGTCCACAGATCTTGTTTGTCACCTGGACTGTAAATTTCATTGATCGTACCACATAACTTTCTACCTTAAGGTTATTGAGTTTGAGCATAAGCATCGTGCATCTCAAATCTGCATATTGTGAACTTTATTTGCAGTACTTGATCCATTCAGACAAGAGATGATGCTCTAGTGTTTCTTTCCTTCCACAGTAATCTGCAGACAAGTGTATTGAAGTCTTTTAAAACTGGAAGGAATTACATATAGCCAAACCATTTCAAAATAATAAGTCTCAAAAAATTAAAGTCTGCACTGTGTTTCAGAGCATTACTTCAATTACTGTGAAACTGTGATTTTTGGTTAAGGTTGATGATGTGGAAAGAGTATGTGATGAGGTGTAATCTCAGACCACTACCAGGTGCTACAAATTACGGAAGAGTTACCTACTTTGAGTCATTTGATATTAAAGAATACCCAGCCTGCTTCAACTGTATTCCTAACAGCCTCATTTTTCTTATGACACTTAAAGGGATAAGGAATAAAGCCATTTAAGTCAATAAATTAGAATTAACACTAATCAAAGTAAATGAAAAGGAACACAATTTTTTCCACTTTAAAAAAAATCATAAACATAGGCCAAAATATAATGAAAGTGGTTTGGAGAGCTAGATTTCTTCCATTTTTTCCAGAACTAGCTCTTCTTCAGGGGTATGAAAACTTTTTTGACAGAAATTCAGGTCCACATTACATTTCTACATAGTAAATCCAGAATCATATTGTTATATTTGTGAACAAAAGACAACAAAACCACCTCTGATATTCTATTCCGGTAATCACATCTGTAAAAGCAAATTAGGAACATTTTGCTTTTGTAAATGAAATGCAAATGAGCTAGCTGAAGAAGAGACAATGCAGTAGAGAATCAGGCCTGTTGTCCACAAAATGGATCTTCAGTAACTGCCCAACATTACAGAATTCCATCAAGGAAGGAAGAAGTGGTTTACAAACTACTAGGGACTTTTTCCTCCATTTAAAACAACCTAAACCACATAACTTGTGATAAAACTTCTTATACATAGAATTAATCTTCATTCCTTGGCAGGTTGCTGACCATTTAAGAGATTATTAGTAGTCATAGTAATTTAAGTTGATTCTCTCCCTGCTAAATTAAATCCCCATCCCACTCCCCAAGCCCGGTAAAATAATAAATTTAGAGTAATTCCCTTGAATTTGAAAAAGATATAGTCTTATGCTTAGTTTTATATTCAGTCATGTTGCTACAAACTTGAAGACCGCATAAGAATTTTAGATACTGAGTTTGTGGACTTCTCATGTTCCTGGTTTCTGGGAACACAAGATGCTTTGCCAGAGCTACTCTGACACCTTTTCCAGTACAAACCAAAGATGCCACAATCACAGCTAAGCTGCCTTTGACATATTTCCTTTTCTTATCCTAACTAGTTTTCTAGTTTTCACTAATTTATTTGTTTCACTGTGCAAGTACTTGCAAGTTTGGGATTGATGATGTAGGTGGGATCGGAATTGAGATTTGTATTAGTCACCACCAAAGAAAAGGACACTTGACAGCCTCCTGTGTTGTCTATTGCCCTTAGCCCAAGACCCCTTTTCGTCCTCCCACGGCTGTCAGTCCCTGTCCCAGCGATGCTGCAGCAGGAACACAGGACCAACCCCAGTCAGCCTCAGCCCATCTCCAGCCCCATGGAGGTGCCCAGTACCCCCAGGTGACCCCTGCACTGCTCCGTGCCCTGGCTGGGGACAGGCAGAGCAGGGACTCCCAGCCAGGGCCCATACCACTACTTTTGGCTTTTTGGCAGTGGAACTGGTCCTGGCCGTGAAATTCTGCCCTGACACTCCATGGGGAGCCATCTTGCCCCTCAGCACCTGGCCCAGGAGAGCCAACAGCCCTCACAGTGCCCCGACACATGACAGCAAGCTTTAGCTTTTACGTTGTACTGTTCTGACCAGAGGAGACTGATATTTGAGTTCCTCATGCATATTCTGTTTGGTGACTAAAGGTGCATTATAGCCTTTGTGTTATGATGTAAATAACTGGTTGTAATATATACCTTTTTCATGTACAATGTTTTGTCACTAGTTTCGACATGGAGTTAAACAAATCCATTCACATTTTCAGGATCTCATTGGGATTTCTTTGGCTGGGCTGTGCCTAAATTTTAGGCACAATTCCTCAAGCAGGTCTTTCAAGGGATGTAAGGCTAGCACCAAAGAATGCCAAAACAGTTGGCTGGTTGTATTTTATTTTATCACTTCTTAGACATGTGGCACCATTCACGGGTTAGCCATGTTGCAACCTGGGTTAGATCAGAATTGAAATTAGTCAGATTATTGGCAGTCAGTAGTCATATGATTCAACAGTGCTGGTTTTCTTGACTTTATTTTTTTCAAAGTCATCTGTTTTAAATACCTACTTTAGGATTACTGGCTCAGTCACACTTGCACACACATGCACATACATACACATGAATGCAGGAGCATTAAATCCCACCAGGCATGTCACAGTGTAGATAGTACCTGGTTCTCAGTTATTACCTCAGACTTTTCTGATCAAAGATATGTCAGGGGGAAGTCCTACCTTTTGGGTTAGATTTCTTAGGATCACAGGTAGAAGGCACAGTCCTGCACCACAATTTGATGTGAGTGCTCTGCAAAGAAACAGAAGAAACCAATTTTACCTTTAAGATTCGGAATTTCCTTAGGGACATTGTCAATATGACGTATTTTCTCCCCCTATACACTCTCTCACTGCCTGCCTAGGTAGTTCAAAACTG
Source organism: Aramus guarauna (assembly GCA_013400195.1). Classification (NCBI taxonomy): domain Eukaryota; kingdom Metazoa; phylum Chordata; class Aves; order Gruiformes; family Aramidae; genus Aramus; species Aramus guarauna. The sequence continues at coordinate 161,208 of VXBL01008716.1, forward strand.
ACTCTGTCCCACTTCTGAACAACGCACCACAGGGGTCCCTGAACCTGAGCTTAATCCTCATTTAGGTCAGAATACAGAAAGTATGCAGCCTGAATTTGAGATCTGGAGTTGAGTTGGAAGTCCTGATGGCTAGGGGTAAAATCATAAAATCATAGGAATCTTTTTTCTTAGAGATAAGGGCTTTCATACTGAGACTGCACTGCTCTGATGGGAAGTCTGCTTTAATTAATTGCAACAGAAGATAATTCCTAATCAGTTTAAGAGGAAAAAAAAAAAAACAAAAACAAAAAACAAAATAAATCTTGCTGAAAATGATACAATATCAGCACATGAGTTTGTACCTTACTGCAATGGTTCACTTTAATCCCATCTTAATAAAAACTGATACAATTTCCTTATTTATCAAACTATATGAAAATATAACTGGGAAAGACATTCAAATTCATGAACTGAAATTTTTAAAGCTGATTAGTCATTTCATAACAACATCTATTAATATCAAAGGAAAATGTTTCCAAATTGATTAGAGTGTTTTGAAATTGTTAGTCAACATGCCTAGAACCCTGTGGTGGTGTTATGACAGGCACTTCAAAGCCAAGGAAAGATTTATTTGCTATATGCTTGAAAAGGTCAGAGAGAAAAGTACTTACACAAGGACAATGCACACAGTTTTATATAAACACAACAAGGTAGTAAGTTCAAATATTTGCCCAAATAGAAATAACTCTCGCCTGTCATTTTTTAAATGACCTTCCTATTAAAAGAGCATACCAAAGTATTTGTGATGAATTTGAAGAGGCACTAATTCAGTTTTTCACATAGACCAGTGAGACTGGGCATGTTTCATTCAGATTGGTTTGTTAAATATTTTATAGATCAGTTTTCTGCTTCTATTGAATTGGAGTGTAATCATCACATAATATTTTCTTTACTGTCTAGGAACATGTCAAGAAGCTTTTTATATTTGATTATTTATTTCTAGAGTAGCTAATTTATTCATCAGCATCACTTGGTTACTGTACCTGTCTTCAAGAACAATTTTAGCTAATGTAATCTGACAGAATTGTTATGATGAATCAACACACCTGGCAATCTGAATAGAATAATCCTTAATGTTGGGTAGTAGAAGGTATCAATTGTTTCTTGTCATTTGTAGAAAAAAATAAACCTAACCAAAGCCCCAACCTCATACGAAACCCCAACCTGTCACTGATTTAATTGCTAATAGTAATACGCAAAAGCTGTTTATTACAAAAGATATTTTGAGCATATTATGATTATACTGGGTCTGACTGGAATGGTGCTAACTTTCTTCACAGCTTTGGATTTGTGACTAAACCACTGGTGATAACACCCCTATGTTTTGGCTATTGCTGAACAGTGCTTGATGACGTCAGGGCTTTCTTCTCACTCTGCTTCCCCTGCCCCTTCAACAAGTAGGCTGGGGGTGGGCAAGAATTTGGGAAGGGATACAGTTGGGACAGCTAACCTGAACTAGGATGTTCCGTACCATATGACATCCTACTCAGCAACAAAAACTGCGGGGTAAGGTGTCTTTCAGGGTACGTGTTACTCAGAGGTTGGCTGGGCATTGGCCTGCCATCAGCGATGGTGAGCAGTTGCCTTTGCATCTTTCCCCCTCCCCTCATTCTTTCATTTGCTAAACTGTCCTTATCTTGGCCCATGAGATTTCTTGCTTTTGCTTTTCCTATTCTCTTCCCCAGTCCCAATGATGGTGGGGGTGGGACTGAGGGAGCAGCAGTGTGGGTGCTTTGCTACTGGCCAGAATCAACCCACCACAATGATATATTTCCATACAAATATTAAATACCTATGCCAATATTGTAAATCATGTTTTGATTATTCTGTACTTTGGTCACGCAACCACATACAGATCTGTCTTAATAAACTGTTTCAGCCAGATATGTCTGCAAGGCCTGTTGATCTGGTCTTTTTGAGATATACCTGCTCACTCGTTAACAGGACAGAACAGGGTAATCTGACTACCGTTGCATCTATCCAGCTCTGCCTTTAGGAATATCCAGGTATTCACACATTAGGTGAGTTTAGGTCAACTGGCATCTCAGCTGAGCAAACTCACATCCCTAGACCATCCCAAAGCCACACTATCATACACACTTCTTTGATATTAAGGTATTACTAGACTCCATAAATCATTCAAAATGATGTCTAGATTACTTTGGCTTCTAGTCTGTTCTAAACCACAATCCACAGAGCTGCCAACAGCAACCCTTCACAAACTGTGTTAGATCCTGAAAATCATTAACATATCTCACAAATGATAAAAATGGGCTTCTAAAAATTACATTTAGTACATTTACCATTTTGTTCTGAAAATATAATGTCCATGGTCTCATGCTCTGCCTTCATGGGACACATAAATCCAATTTACAATATAAAACGTAAAATCTTTACCCTCTTCACCCAGGAAAAAAAAAAAAAAAAAGTACAATAAGTGAAATTTTAAGCAGGAAATGCCACAGAATCAAACTGCAAATCAAATCACAAAATTGATGCCGCTGTGCTTATACATGTGATAGTCCAAAAAAGATTTAAACTAAATTACCACATAAACTAACGCTTAGCAAAGACTAGAAAAAATGAAAAAAAAAAAATCACTTGGAAACTGGATAGGATTTTTTAGGTCATTCTTTTAAGGAATTTACTTTTAGGGACTATGTATAGTTTTACATTTTTTGTACATTTCTAGTCTTAAATATCTGAATATGATATATTTCAAGACAGTAAGGTTTAGAAACCATTTGACTGTTAAAGATCTCAGTGAGATTTTTAAATGTGTTTGAAGAAAATAATACACGGTTTCTGAACAATTTTGCAATTTGTACGAATCTAATGAAGAGTGGTGATATAAAACAATAATTCATATACTGCCCATATTTATTCCAATTGTACCAGCATACTGACTTACAAATGAAGAGATATCCTTATAGAAGTTTCACACGATCATTTTCAGTGTCTATAGCTCTATGGCCATTTACTATGAAGAATTTACTTATTTCTAATTAGTTTTCATCAATATGAAAGCCTACTTTGTACTTATGATCAGTTATGACTACGCATTTTTGTTCAGAAAATGAGGCTGCAGAAGTATCTAACATATTTTTTAATAGGATTTGAACATATTTCTCTACTAAAAGAAATCAAAAAAGGTACTGTTCCAATTACACTTCTGATAATAATTTACCTTCAGTCAGATAGGTGATTATATAAAACTAGTATTTTATTCTGTGTAAAACTTTTTTAAAATCTTGGTCTTTAAATATGTTCACACAATCTTTTATAGACTGACTTACTCTTCCTGCAGTGTAAATTTTTGGCCTCTCTCTGTTCATGATCCAAATGAGTTGAAGAGCCATCTCCAAAATGGAAGCCAGCATAAATTCTCCTAGTGGAATATGTTGTCCTTACTATCTCACTTAACCCTCCAGCTTCCATGCAGCTATTGTGAAACTCTGCAACAGGACCACTGAAAACTTGGGTATAGTTGCCTGATTTTTACGCATAGCTATTTCAGCTCACTGTTGCTACATGAAAGGAGTACAGTGGGGCAGTGTTCCAGAGGCAGATATATGATTGCTATTTGGAAACTGTAGTGCCAACATTTGCAAAATGCCTGTGTGGACACAACATGGTGGTTCATAACCTTTAAGTGTTTACTATAAGCCTGTAACTGTATTTCTTTTACATGCCAAGAGACGTAGGTGGAATCATGTCTCCAGTAACAAAGGTAATTTTTGTATTTTTGTTATTTGGTCATAGAATTCATTATTTCTCCCATCTTTCCAGAATTCAGGAGCCAAGGCCATCTCTGCAACCTCTAGAGAACCCAAGGAGCAGAAGAGAGCCCAAGGAGAGGCATGGCCCTGCCTAGGACTACACACAGCACTCTGACTCATCCTACTTCTCTCTGGGACCATGGCATGTCTCCCACAAAACAGAGAAGTCATGTTATTTGTAAAACTGCATAAATCTGTGATTAAAGTGTTTTGATATCCAAATGTCTTTAGCCTTCAAACTGTCATTAGGTCTTAATCTGTGACAATGTGCCTAGCTGTTGCTCTCATGAAACAATATGTTTTCCAATAAAACATCTGCTTTTCAGTTATAAATGTGAAAGTTTGCATAATTAAACCACTTGCTTAATAATTTAATTAAATCACTTCATATGATGTTAAAAAAACCTGGCAAACTGTCCCACTGAAAATCTGTAAGCCTTTAGTTTTAAAGAAGTATTCACATTCATTCACAAATCAAGGGCTGGATTACAATCAAGGGAACAAGTAATGTTCCAGACTGTCAGGAATAAACAATTCCTTAATTTGACTTAGTGAAGCATCATTTTAACTCAGCTGAGTATATCTTTAAATTTTTGTTTGTTGGTATATTTGCCTTAGGAACACAGCTTGGCTTTTTCATTATTTCATTCTCTACTTTTGTGTATATGTATATGAGAATTGTCATTGATGACCCAGCAGAATGGCTGTGGATGGCATCTAGTCATCTGAAATATGTTTGAGCCAGATATAGAGAAGGTTTAAATCAGTGTAGCTCCTGAAGCCAGCTGACTGATAGGATCATGTGTTCATATAGGATCTGCCTTCTGTTATCTGATGGGTGCATTTTCACTGATAGCTACAGAATCTGTTTCAGAAGAGTACACATTTCACCCAAACATATCATTACTGTGGATGAAAGTGGCAGTTAATAAAACTGCATTGTCACTAAGGGCATGTTTCAAATAGATGACCCATATTGGACAATGGATAATAATAATAACCACAGAAATCAAACCAAAACCAGGACTATTGTACATCAAGATTTTGCATTTCTAATGGGTATGTGGGGAGGAAATAGAGCTTTCTTAGTTCTGATATCTGGTTTCTTATGTGAATCACAATTTTTCTCTTCCATCTTTGTATATAGAAAGAATCAATATATAAAAGATTTTTATTTTTTTTCCCTTTCAAGTTTCTTACTTTTCAGTCATTCAAGACCCTTACAGCTAGTTCTTTGGGTTTAGTTAACCAACTAAGTATAACTAATTACAAAGTTTTTGTTGTCCCTTTAATGTGTTAGGTGAAGTCAATAGAAATCTCTTTAACTGCTTTTAAGATGAGGGTTCATTTTGTACATGCATACTTGAAGAGAAATGAAGTAGACTGTGATATAAATTAAGATTAGATTAGAAAAAAAGTATTGCTTATTTGTCATGTTAGTTCATCATTATTTAATTACATACTGATGAACAAATCCCTAAAGGTTTGGAATCCTCATTTAAGTCTTCTAAATAAAATTTTGTCCATAAACAAAAGTTTCATGAAACTTTAAATAAGGAATCTTAGAAGTCCAGGTGAAAAAAGAATGTGTTCATAAATATTTAAGAACAGCAGAGGTCAAGAAATGTGTTCTGAAGGAGAATGTGTGATTTTGTTGCCTTTTATAGTCTGCAATAAACAATTACAGTTAAGATTTCTTTTTCTTTGTGTTAGGTGGAAGAGACACTCAGTCGAGTAGAAACAGTCTGAAGAATCAAAGCTATGGAATGGAAAACATTAAATTTGGTTTGGACTAATAAACCTTTTAGTAAAATATGGTAATACTTGTGTTTACCTTAAGCTGATTTTTAATAAGATATATATATGTGTGTGTTTGGAATGTGTTACAATTATAAAAGTCAAGTGAAGGCAACCCCTAGAGTTGAATATAAAAGGTGATGGAGAAAGTAAGAAAAATTATTAATTTACTATGATATATATTTATCTACCAGTGAATGAGGAAGAAAAAGAAATGTCTGAAGCCGTGAGTCTAAGAAAGTGCCTTTTAAAGCAAGTATAGTTTAAAATATGATTTTGTTATGGACTACATTCTATGATGGCACATTCATCACATAACTGAACTGATTATTCACACACAATTAGATTTAGTTAGGGTAGGGACTCTTATGGACACTTTAATCATTTGCTTCATGAATTGAAAAGGGGCATGCATTTGATTTACTGTCATCTGGGTGGGTGATAAAGATCAGCTAGTTGATAAATGTTGCAAATGAATTTGCTGATCGAAGCTATCCTTTCATTTGTTTTGCACAATAATTAAAGATTAATTAAGTCAGTCATGCCTCTAATGAAAGACTCTTACCTGCAGTTCCCTTCATCCAACTGGAAAATATAAAAATACAGAACACACCAAAATGAATATTCTTCAGAGAATGAGGTCTTGGAGAAACAGAAAAGGGAATGTTTGCATTGTTCTGCAACTATTGATGCAAGTGATGTATAACATTTACACTCTGCCTATTTAGAACAATAATTACTTTTGGACCTGACATTGGTAACATTCAAAAATGAGGATGCAATCAATACAAAACATGTAAAGCTTTTTTATTATTATTGTTTCTTTTTTTTTTCTATTAAAGTGAAAACTAATTCTATGCTTGACAGAGGTAAGCATAGACTTTAAACTGAATAACTAAACCTACTAATGTGCAGAATGAGAGCTTCTCTGATTAATTAACAGAAAGTAGTTCTTATTAAAGGCAGTCTTTTGAAATCTTGTATTTTTTTTCTGGTTCAAGTGCTTCATAGCAGTCAAGAAGGCATATTTGTTTGTCATGATCAATGCCTTAAATTAATCTTAGAAAAAAAAATTATGCTCTTGTAATGACTAACTAGGTTTGGTCAAATATGTGACTCCATACTTAGGAACTATCAATTAATGTGAGATCTTTTTGTGCATATGTATGTTGGACATTGGTTATTATAGCACCTCTAATATGCCCATGTGGTTTTTTGTATTGCTGTGCCAGAAGGTATGTGCTATACTCCACAATAGCTTGACTATCACAATACACGGTGTCAGAGTTCAATTTCTTAAGTCATGATTTTAAATCTCATGTTGTAAAGAATAAAATTAACAAAACTGAAAAACTTTGAAAGGCCACGTAGTTATTCAGGATGACTTGGTGGAAAATGGTTTGGAACACTAAGAATATTACTAGTTTAAAACCACTTATTTCAGAGACTTTTCAGGAAGATGTAGGAAAAAATCAACTTGTAATTCAGTAATGTGGAACATAAAAGAGATATGTGAGTTAAAAAAAATGGAAAATGGACTGTTTTTCTACAATGTATTTTAGACACAATACATTTCTACAATGTTTTTTAGACATTTTAACTTAGGGTGAATTGCCTCTATAGGTGATGATCAGTGTAAGAGAAAACAGTCAATTTGCAGCCTAACATTTAGATGGTTAAAACTGTCATATGACTTTAGCCCTAGTGGTTTTGCTGGAAATAGAAAATGATGAAAAAGAAGAAATATTTCTTTATAAAATTGATATAAATAGAAGGCAAACTTCTATGTAGCACTGAAATATAATCTCATGTGAAGATGGAAGGGATTATGTAAACTTTCCATCTTATTTTATGCTGCATTTAATTTTTAAAAGCAACTGGTGGTTGACAAGAAACCTACCTAAAACTCTTAGCTGCCAGTAACTATAGATTTTGTTCATTAATTATATCCTCCTCTTGAAGCAGTAAGAAAGCTACTGAATTAAATAAATAGTTACAAAGGTTACAAACAATACAAGCTATACAACAGTTCTGATTGATTTTAATAATTAGAACACTAATATAATGATAATTTTTGTTTATTCATGAATTATGATAATCACAAGTATCCACAATAGTTTTTAATTACACCTGAATTTAAAGTAATCACATGCTTTCCCAGGGTACCTTTCTAGTTTTATATTCCCTGGGCCATTTTATGTTCCCACAAGCCAATAGTAAATCGCCAGAATGAAGGGGGAACATCTTCTAAACATAAGAAGTACAATTGGACAGAGTTATCTTTGCAAAGATGCTAAGATATAGAATATACTGATCAGGGATGCTGTCAAATTTTAAAATCATACCTCGCAGAACTGTCATACTGGAATATTACCAGTGGTTGGACCAGACTGCACTTTGTGCTACAGATACACAGTGTGGAGCAATGCAAGTTTCTGGTAGCTTTTCTTAACCTTCTGTATCCTGCAAGCTTTAGTCATGCTGTGGTTGTGTGCCTTGCTGCTATATTTGTCTATATAAAGGCAGCCACATCTGGCCCTTAATGTGATGTTTCTGGCTGAACATATGACATTTAATAGACAAGAGGAAGAAAGCAAAGATAAAAACTATTAGGAAAGACATTTCTAATCATTGCTAAAACGTCATCTCTCTGAAACATGATCAATAATTGTAATTTCACACAATTTTTGGCTAACATTATAGATTATGTCATATATTTCACAGCTGTAAACCAGGATACTCTCAGAAATGCCAGTGGAACATGGTAATGACAAAGTTCACAAGATGAATCCACCTTAAGACAAAATCAGGACTGGAACTCAATATGTTTTCATCTCCAGAGCTATGTTTAACTTGTTCTTCCAGACTTGCTCTTTCTGATAGCTTGAGAAGGCAGCCTTCTGACATATTAATAACAAAGACTGATCTTGAAATTAAACTTGAAACAAACAAACAAAAAAAGTATAGAGTGAGACAATTACCGCCTGCCCACCAGGAAAAGGACCTTAAAGATCATCCACTTCCAATTCCCCTGCCAGGGGCAAGGACATCCTTCACTAGACCACGTTGCCCAAAGCGCCATCCAACCTGGTCTGGAACACTTCCAGGGAGGGGACATCCACAACTTCTCTTCACTTTCTCTTTGACAAGCCTGTTTAGAAAATCTGAAGTGAAATGTAGTACAGACTAGAGTGGTTACAACTTAAAAATTGCAACAGTGCCTTCAAATAATTTCAAAACTCATAATTTATTGGAATTAAGAACTCATTCTGATTTTAATATATATAAATATATAAAATATCAAAACTAGAAATCAAAGTAACATTTAGTAAGAGAAATTCAAAGTTAAGAAGCCATGAAAGAAAAAAACCTTGATTTCACATTAGAGTTCTTTTGTAAATTTTGTTCTGAGATTTATTTAGAAGCTTTGAAATATCCTTCAATTTTTAATCAAAGTTAGGAAGTGAGAAAAGAAGGGTGCAACTCCTCATAAATTCTGTCAGTTTTACTGACACCTCAAGAGATTATGGCTGTTTACCTGCCTCCAACAACTGTCACATTGGTGTGTCATAGTAAAACGATAAATCAAAGACATCACAAGTCTCTCAAAGAGCTTTATATTTTTGCAATGTGAAATGTTTATGTTTTCCAAATATGAAGGTCATTGTGCTTGCACTTCTTCCTTCCCCACACCCAGTGTC
>VXBL01008716.1:174886-187915 GCA_013400195.1 Aramus guarauna
GGCGGGTCCGTCTTGGAGCCGGCTGGCATTGGCTCTATCAGTCAGACACAGGGGAAGCTTCTAGCGGCTTCTCACAGAAGCCACCCCTGTAGCCCCTCTGCTACCAAAACCTTGCCATGCAAACCCAACACAAAAACCCAACTAATTCTGGCTTTGGGAAGGATTGGATCAAGTCCATGGAAAGGATTTTGTCTAGTGACTAGGAGTGAAGTATTCTTCTTCCTATTATGTTACAATAAAAATTAATCCAGACTAAACCAGAAATCCATTAATGGGATGAACAGTAGAGGAGAAGACATAAGGAGAAAGAAAAAGATATAATGGCCAAAAAGACATCGTATGCATTATTCAGAAATGAAGTAAAACATTCATAGAGAATATCTTAGAAACATGGGCATAAAAAATTATTAACAAAAAACAAGTGTTTGATAATAAATAATAACACAAATAAGATTATACTCTAATTTTAAAATAGATAATAAAGTCTGTTATTGTTCCACACCGGATATTTATTTGCATTATAAATTTTCAGATGTACTAAAGAATTGTGAAAATTTTTGTAGTCTTTTTTTTTTTTAATCACTTTTAAATGCTTATTACCAGTTTTTATTCATTATCACAATGAACTGAAAAATTAATTGAATTTTCTGAATTGAGGTATATTTCCACTAGGAGGAGAAAATACTTACAAACCAAATAAGCAGAACAAAATTTGTTCTACCGAGGAGAGTAAGTATTAAACAAGAAGCAATATCTGTTCAAAGACTCAAAGCTTTGACCTAGCCATACTAGTTTTTTTCCTAAAAAATTTAGATATGGGAATTACTCTTAAAATGTTAATTCCACTTCTCTTGTTCAACTAACTTCAAATCTCTGTTATATTTTATATGAACATAGCAAATATATATATATATGTGGGGGGGGGGGGGCAAATAAAGGCAAATTCAGAGTTAGAAGAGGTTGAGAAGGATTTTCTTAAAAAAAAAAAAAAATGTGCAAAATGTAGGATATTGTTAAAGAAATGTTAATGATGTCAAGTATCACCAATTTCTGACCAAATCTTTATTTCCTGAAAGTAATCAAACACGCTGCAAACTTGCTATGGAAAAGTAGGTCTTGTGAGGACATCACAATGTAGCTAGTAAGTTTTTAAAAGCACAGAGAAAAGCACTTTCATCTTGACACTGTAGGCTACCTTGAGAACAGGTTACAAGGCAAGCACTATCAATGGTATGAATCGATAGAAAGAAAAATCAATAGAGAAGAAGTGACATTGCCCTTGCATTATAAGCCTCTATGTCTTGTGTCTTGAGTACACATTAATTGATCCAACAGTACCTATTTATGAACACCAATCTTCACCATTTGTAGAAAAAACTTCAGCCTTGCTTTCTGAGTTTTAAAAACACAAAATGGTAGTTTATAACATAAGAACTGCAGTGTGTGCTGGCTCATAGTAGAAAGATGCAACTCACTTTTGAAAATACCAGTATTACGCTATTACATCTCGAAGTTATTCTGAGTTAGAAGTCTCATTGTATGAAATGAGGCACACAGGTGACCCAGGAGAATAAGTAGATGGATAGCTTTTGCTGTAAAACTACATAATCTATTGCCCGTGCTGTTGTCCTACAAGATAAAATTTTTATTGGAATCCTTTACAATGCTATTTACCTTGAATGATCTTTAATAAAATTAGAAATATAATCCAATTTAACCTACAGAATTGAAAAACATAACAAAAGAAATAATAAACAAAACAAAGCTGTGTCTAGAGTACATTGTGAAGAGGTGAACAGCTGCCAATGTCATGAGACCTGGAATTTGCACTGACATGGTGATACTAGGATACTTATACATCTACTGAGGTGTTCTCTCACAGTCCAGGGAAGCCTATCACTCCACTCTCATCCCTGCTTTCCTGACCATAGGAGAAGGTTTGACTCATGTGGTATGGTTATAACAACATATTTGATTCATTGTCCTGCTCCAGCTGCGATGATCAATCATAAGGCTGGTCCACAGGCACCCCCAGACAACACTACTCACACAATTATGTACCTTATTACTCTTTTTCCTATTTCTTGGCCCTTCTTTTTTGTCAACCTTGTAACTTCCTTTTCTCATCTCAGCGTCCTCCCTGCTCTAATAAGCAACCTACCTTAATGACTTTTTGCCAATTCAGTCCCAGTTTTGCTAAATCCATATTGAAATTCAATATTTCTACATTACTTAGGTAATCCTGGCTCTATATAATACAACAGATGTGGTTACCTAGGTACTCTTGGCCTTGCAAGATTATGTGCCCAAAAAGGTCCTTGGTGCTCCCTTCCAAGTATCTCTGCAGTTTTGCAATCTCGCACATCACTCCTACTTAACCATCACTGAAATCCAGCCAACCCTCACTGAGTTACCTGTAGGTATCATCAACTTCCCATTCTGTTATTTAAGTTCAGAAACTTCTTGTATCATATCCAGTAGTTTTCCTCTTCATTTAGCTTAACCTCAGGCCAAAAACTAGTCATTGGCCTAGCCATTTGCTTTCAACAGCGTCCTTTAAATAGTCCTCATGTAAAATAGCCTGGTCTAGGAAAACAAATGTTGTGTGAAAGTTGTGGCTTTGAAAAGAATAGCTTTAGGGAAACAGGAAAATATTTACATTATTTCTGAAAAAAAAAAAAAGAAAAAAAAAAGTGCTTATGTGCTTGTCTGAATATATATATTCTGAGATAAAGAATAACTGCTGAAGAAAACAGTAAAGAAAGACAGGTAGTAGACTGCATGAAGAGCATCTGATTAAATACAATGATTACGAAGGATCAGCCCATCAGTTTCAATATGCTCTTTGGTCAAAAATAGGAAATTCATGTGACACTGGAAGTATTTTTATTTTTTTTTTAGAAAGGTTGTCGATTCTTCTAGGGTGACCCAAACTGAGAGCCGTGAGTTTCAGCAAGCAAGAGAGCAAGTTGTCTGCCATAGCATGGTAACTATAAAAGCAAGGTCTATTGCAGGAAAACAATGTAGGAAAGATAATAAGGTTGTTTCTCAACATTGCCTGTTAAATTACCATGAGTGTTATTATACTTATAACTAAAATGAAACTCAAGGAAATGTGTCATTTCAGACATTTCCTGTTATTGCATTATTCCAAGGAATCCCTAATACTGCATGCACCTTCTGAGAGATAACTGAAACTACCTTACAGACATTAAGAGTCTAAATCTTAAATTTTGTATAAGTTGCACCTAACTCATTATCTGAAGGTACAATACCTTTTGTGGAAGCCCATTTGTGGTTTCTCAAAATATTAAATGCGATTAAAGAAAATATTGCAGACAAATACAAATCTGAGCAAATATCTCAGCCATTGATGTTAGACATTTTCTAAGTGATGGTTCATAAGACATCATAGTACTGAAAGACTGATATAAAGTGAATATTAAGAAAAAAATATTTTCAAGATAATATAAATTCTTTTTTCAAAATGTCTTCATCACTTGATTTTTAAGGAAAGTTATCCTTGAAAATCAGGTTTCACAGAGTGTCACTAAGATTTATTTACTTTTAGAAATAAGACTCAAGTCCTTGAACATTTTACTGTTTAGCAGCATCGTATTTCTGGAAATGACTGAGAAAATTCCATGCTTAACAATCTCAAGTATATGGAGGGTTTTTTTAACAAACACTTAAAAAACTCCCTTTCTACCTGCTGCTTAACATGCTTATTTATATACACAGAAACTGACCTCCTGGCTCCGATTAATATAAATCTGTCTGAAAACTAGTTCATTGGTTACCTTTAGTGGGTGTGTTTGTTTGTTTTCCCAGAGGTGACTTTGTTTTACATGTTCTTACCACTTTTATCACTCTGTTAGCTTTATGGGAGGGTAGTATGGGAGAACCATGCATCCTGTGTGGGAGATATGTAGGTCCTCCCTTCATTGGAGGACTGGCATAGTTGTCATTAAATAAAATAGTCCTTTTGCAGCTCTTACTTATACCCATCACTGGCCAGCAGATCCATTTTTGTGACCAGGAGTATGCAAGAGCAGTGTGAAAGAATCTTCACATAATCTACTTTTAACCTGCACTATTACTATACATTTATGATTTTCTTTTCATTTAGAGAAGTAGGTATAATCTGGGAGTGGGGGAAACACCTGTGCTTTGCTAGAATTGACTGATGTGTCTCTGTGATCCTGAGATCATTAACAGATGAGATTAACAGCTAAAAGAAAAAAAAACACAGGAAATGCTCTTGATTGTTAATGAAAGTAATAGCACTTTTTCCAGTCAAAAGAAAATCTGATCCCAAAAGTGAATATGATGTGAGACTATTGTTGCATGTGCCTAAGATTAAATAGATTGGACAAAGACATGATCTTGGTTAAATTGCACAAATAATCATTTTTTAGAATATTCCTGTAAAAATGATTACAGTATATTCATTTTATACCTAAACTTTAATTTTATATATTGCTTTAATTCTTTAATTAAGTGAAAATAATACTCAGCAAGTCTAAACATTGCTATGTAACTGTAAATATTTACACATTCTTAAAGCAAAGGAATAATGATGTAATTCAGTATCATATTACAATTCAAGTTGGAAGGGACCTCAGGATAACTCTAGTCCAGACTTCTTTCTGTTCAGAGCAGAGTCAACTCTGATGTCAGTCCTCAGCTCTGCATTCGACCTCAACCCCAGTTCTCTCAGCAGCTCCTCATGAGATTTGATCTCTAGACCCTTCAGGAGTTTCATGTGAACATTCATTCTCACATGACTTTATCTGAAATCAAGTGAAACTATCACTTCAATTAAATATTTCTTTGAGTACCAAAGATCACATGAGCCCACAAGCTCAAAGCAAAACTCTGCTAATTTAGACAGGGAAAAAATATGTATGGAGATTTTTTACGAAGCTGGTTAAGGGTCTGGACATCAAGTCTTGTGAGGAGTGGCTGAAGAAACTGGGGTTCTTTAGTCTGGAGAAAAGGAAGCTGATGGGAAACCTTATCACTGAATTTCTTTCAGTTAACAGATAAGTTAGTGAGTGGACAGAGTTTTGTGACTGAAACTTCATGTAACTGCTACTATATATTGTGTGGCCTTCAAAGTGATTGAAATGTAACATAGTGATAGAATATTAGTTTATTTTAAGGTTTTCATTAAATTTAAAGATGTGTTCAAACTCTTGTCCTTAAGACACTCATTCAACTTTATACCTAGTTTTTCCTACTCATTCAGCAGAATACTGGAACTGCAGAATAATCAAGGAATGTTTCAGTCATATTTCTATACATATATATATGTGGGTTTATATATTGATATATATAAAGAAAAAGAGGAAGAAACAAGGTAATATTCTAAGAATAGATATCTAGCTTGAAATTCAAAAGATAAATGAGATATATTTTATTTTCACCAGTATTACTGTATTTTAATTCTGAATAGAGTTCCTATTCTCAACATATGATGTAATCTTTTCTGTTATTTTCATGTTAATTGATTTCCAAGCTTAAATGCCTCACAGAACTATTTTGCACTGAATGTTTTACTGTGCTTAATATTTCCACTATGTCCTCTTCAAAGACTCTTTTGATTTAACAGCCCAGTTTTACTGTTTTGAACAATATTGTTAAGAAATGTGAAATACAGAATCTCAGGATATAATCATCAGGAAAATTATGTTTTTCCTAAGGTATCCATAACTGGATACATCTAGAAAGGATATATAAAATACTCATGGTTTTCCCCCCACTAAAATTAACTACAAGAGAGGGACATGGGGTTGGAAGTCAATCTTTCTGTATCAGAAGAATAAGTAAAAAAAATCATAGAAAAGCATTTCTAAAGGGCTTAGAGAGAATAAAGCACAGAGTATTAAACTAGAACTTGTATAAACAAGTCTTTAGCGAGACTGTGCAGCAGAGAGGGAGATAAAACAGCTCAGCAAAGACAGAGCTGAATAGCATAAGAAAGAAAGAGTTCACTGTAAAAATGCACTGCATTTTCAGCTAATATAAACTAACATATTACCAATTACTTTGATGGGCCAGTATTTGTTGATTTATTCAGTCTGAGAAAGCAATCCAGAAAGAGAATTGCTATATAAGGAGTGTTACGTTTTCTTTTTACTTAGAGGAAGAGATTGTCATTTATTGCCTGCAGGAGAACAAGTAGAATATTCAGACTTGAAAAAAACAAATGTATTTCTCCTCTTATTCCTTTAAAACAAACAATATCCCCCACATCTCTTAGAGTAGAACACTATAAAATTATATTCTGATATGTGACCAGTAAAAAAGTTAAGAATTACTTTTATGGGGAAAAGCCTGTCTGGTTGATTAAACCATGGCTTCATGTTAGTAACCCATCAGCAGCAGTTGCAAATTATCAGGTTTCTGCCTCTTCTGTTCCTGCACTTGCTGATTCCCCAGGAAAGATTACCATCCCTGTTCAATTCCATTTCTGTGTCACCTTACTATAACCTACATTTCCTGAAATGATCCACTGAAATAAATAAAAAGATGTAGTGTGTTTTACTCTTAAAATGGCTTGTCTCACTCGTCTGGTTTAGAGCAAGGCCACACAGCTGAATCAGCACACCTGAGGGTGTCATAAAGTCTTGCAAAGGATGGGGAGCAAAATATCTTAAATTAGATCCTCCTCCAGTGGAACAGTAATGGAGAATGGAAGCCACAAACAGAAAGAAATTGGACCATGTCACAAATTCCAACATCTTTTACAGCTGTAAGAAAGCAATCAAATTCCTCTGCACATATCACCTCCCCATCTGAGTCAGCCCATATATCCTGGAGGTGGAAAGCAATATAAGGAAGCAGAATCTTCACTGCTTTTGATAGGAATTGTTTCATAGGATCACCGATCTTGAGTATATCTTGGGGTCTCAGTTTTTATAGTGATCATATAGCTCCTGTTCCCTTTATTCCCAGATCACAGAAATGTATTTCTGATGCACTGTAGCAGTAAAGTTTTCCTATTTAGAAGAAGCCATAGATTTTCAAAATCATAACAAATCCACTGGAAAGATTGTCTGCAATTGCATATACTGTATAGGTTTGTCAGCGTCCCTGTCATGTACCTAATGGCAGCAGTCAGACTTTTTTGAAAGACTGAACTACTACTACATTACGTTAGTGGAAGAAGAAATTGTTTAATCTATGCATTTAATCAGTAATACAGCTGACATATCTCTGTATATAATGTGCTTTGGGCAATACTTCAGCATCTGCTTCAGTCACTTCCTGCAATATAGTTATCTGAGTGAAAATATGTCACCTGTAGAATATAAAAATCTTTGGACATTGTACTCATTCTTTCAATATAAAGAGGGAGTATAGTCCTTAACAGCTTAAAACATCTTGCCAAAACATCACCTAAAGTAGTGGGATTCAAATCTAATTATACATTTGACAGACTTTAGAAACAAATGGAAATTGTCACAAGCATGTTGAGAAATGCAAGATAAGAAAGGAGAGATGTCCTCAAATGGTTTGTAGCCAGACTCATGAATTTCTTTCAGAAGATTAGATATCAGCTTGGAAAATGCTCACAACCATATTTCTAAGCCATTTAGACAACTCTGACAATGAATTTTTGAAACTAAAATAAGACACAGTTTCATGAAATACATGTCATAACTTTTTCAAATGATCGTGTGTTAAAACAAATCCTACAGACATACAGTTCTATATTATGCCCTAAGCTTACACTAGAGAACCACTGGCACCACTGTCAGATACGACCTTAATATTCATCTAGTATGTAAACAGCAAAACTGTAACTGAGACTTTTCAGAGAAAAACTCTCCCAGCCAATTATTTAGCTAGCTTTCCATGCCATTTAGTGATTCTTAGGAGGCCTTACAGCTCATCTGCTGTAAACAAAAATCTGAGTCACTTAAAAAAATGGATCTCAGCTTTCATTCATCGATCATCACAGAATCTCAGAAAAGTTGAGGTTGGAAGGCACCTCTGGAGGTCATCTCAACCCTCCTACTCAAGCAGGGCCACCTACAGCCGTTTTCCCAGGACCATGTCCAGATGGCTTCTGTAGACCTCCAAGGGTGGAGACTTCACAACGTCCCTGGAAAATCTGTGACAGTCCTCAGTCACCCTCACAGAAAAAATCTGTTTCCTTATGTTCAGAGGGAACCTCCTGTGTTTCAATTTGTGGTCACTGCCTCTTGTTCTGTCACTGGGCACCACTAAGAAGAGCCTGTCTCCGTCATCTTTACACCTTCCCATGAGGTATTTATATACATTGATAAGATCCCCCTGAGCCTTCTCTTCTCCAGGCTGAAAAGTCCCAGCTCTCTCAGCCTTTCCTCACAGGATAGATGCTCAGGTGCCTTCATCATCTTCCTGGCTCTTCACTGGATTCTGTCTAATACGTTCATGTCTCTCTTGTCATAGGGAGCCCAGAACTGGACATAGTACTCCAGGTGAGGCCTCAGCAGTGCTGAGTAGTGGACAAGGATTATCTCCCTCAACCTGCTGGCAACGCTTTGCCTAAGGTAGTCCAGGATCCCATCCACTTTTGCCACAAGAGTACTTTGCTGGCTTATGTTTAACTTGGTGTCCACCAGGATCCTCAAGTCCTTCTCAGTTGAGCTGTTTTCCATCTGGGTGGCCCTCAGCATGTACTGGTGCATGAGGTTGTTCCTCCCCAGGTACAGGACTCCGTACTTCTCCTTGTTGAACTTCATGAGATTTCTTTCAACCCATTTCTCCAGCCTGTTGAGGTTCCTCTGGATGGCAGCATGACCCACTGGTGTATCAACTACTCCATCCAATTTTGTGACATCAGCAAACTTGCTGATGCTAAACTCTGCACGGTGATCCAGATCATTAATGGAGATGTTAAATATGACTGGACCCACTTTTCGCCTTGGAGTACATCACTAGTTATTGGCTCCCAGCTAGAGTTTGTGCCACTGATCACCACCCTCTGGGCCTGATCGATCAGCCAGTTTTCAATCCACCTCACTGTTTGCTTATCCAGCCCGTATATCAACAGCTTCTCTTTGAGTGTTGAAAGCCTTATCAAAGTCTAAGTAGACAATATCCATTGTTCTTCCTTTGTCTTCCAAGCCAGTCAATTCATCATAGAAGTTTATCAAATTGGCCAAGCATAACTTCCTCCTTTGGGAATTCATGCTGACTAATCCTGATGATTTTCCTGTCTTTCATGTGCCTGGAAGTGTTTTCCAGGATTAGCTGCTCTATCACATGCCCAGGGATCAAGGTGAGGCTGATTGACCTGTAGTTCCCTGAGTCCTCCTTCTTGCTCTTCCTGAAGATGAGAGTGAGTTTTCCTCCAGTCTTCAGCTACTTCTCCCAGTCACTATGCTTGGTCAAGGATTATTGAGAGTGGCTTTACAATGACATCTGCCAGCTCCCTCAGCACTTGTGGGTGGATTCCATCAGGGTCCATGGATTTATGTATGTCCAGTTCTTTGAACTATTCTTTGATCTGATCATTTTCCATCAATGGTATATCTTCCTCGCTACATCCTTTCTCTCTTGTCTCTGGGACCTGGGATTCCTAAAAGCTAATCTTGCTAGTAAAGGCAAGTGAAGCAAAGAAGGCATTCAGTTCTTCATAATCCAGTACTTCACAATTCACAGATAAATGTTAACTTTGGGTCACCTTTAAATAAAAATAATTAAAAAAATAAATAAATAGAGCCTTCAAATAGCTAGAGAGGGGTGACTAAGGCCATATAAAATTAACCAAACCCCAAACAATTATATATTGAAAAAGCCTTAGTGAGTTTTCTAGCTATATTCTAGTATTTTACTGACTACTCATTTATAAGGAACAAGTTTTCCTTCTCCATTTTCATGGTTCCTACAAACCTTGTTTGTAAGCATTATTTAAAATCATATCAAACAAACAAAAAAGTAGTTTTCCATTATTTTCTAGAAAACAATTTTCCCTTATGAAATAATACAATTTTTGTTTTGGTAACTTACATGATTTAAGAATCTAGCTGGCTATATTCAAGTTTGAAGAATCACAGCTTTCAAACATTTATTAGACAGTGCCTTTTTTTTGTTCCCATACACATTAAAAGGTTCCCAAAAAGCCTATGGAGTTCAAGAAAGACTTTCTGTTAAATTTTTAGTTTATAAAGCTGATTCCATGAAGAGGAGAAATTACTTACATGAGCATAGTGTGTTTTCTTTAATCTTCCTTATTTAAACAAAAAGAGTAGAGTTGCAAACACTTTTTCTTTTGAACACAGTGTAAACAAATAATGATAGGCAGTTTCTTTCCTCAGGAATTCTTAACTGTGTTAGCCAGGAAAAACACATTTTTATAGAATTTTTGCTCTGTTTCCTTTTAAGATTAGACCCATTGCTATTGAATACTTCAGCTTTATGTCAGTATTAATTTGTCTTTGACACATGATTACAGGACTGAAGTACCATTCTGTTAATATTACAACTCAAAGAGTCACATCATGCTTTACATTGATTTGCCATTTTCTCCAAAGAACAAATTATGTCAGTTCATTCTTCTCCTGTATCCCTGGCTTTCTGTCTCTGGAGATTTTTTCTTCAGTCTAAAATGTTCTTATCCATAAACAGAGGAATTTATGAAATAAATACAAAATGTAACTTCAAAGTAATCAGAAATAATTCTGTCTTCCTTCTCTTCCTTTTTCTCCTTTGTGTTTTTTCAGTGACATTGATGTAACCCAGAAAGTCTGATTTTTACCATCTAATACTAATACCATAAAAGTTCATGAAAAAGTGCTTCTTTTTACAGCACCCAGGATTTCCAGATTACTTCCTGGTAAGTACTGGTCAGAGACAGGATTGATGACCTTTTGGAATAATACAGTGTGTATTGAGCCCAGAATGCCCAAGAAGAAATGTCTCCTATTTCAGAAAACCAAGCATGGCAGCCATTCTTATGTCTGTTTATAGATGTGTTACAAGGTTTTCAAATGTTATCAAGGTGTACAAAGTTATCAATTCAGTTAATACAGACAGTGACAAAATTATCACCTCCTTGATGAAATTTTCATCCAGAACTGAAATATTGAAACCCACAGAAAACATTGCAGTGGCCAGTGTGAGAGGGAGATATGACAACTCAACAGTAGAAAATATGAAAAAATCTGCCTCACACAGGTATTGTTCTGGTCTCTGGTAACTAGATGCTGGAAGAGGTACACATAACCTTTTTATATTTTTAAAGAAATTATAATATCTTTGAGAACCATCTAATTCACTATTGAACCCTCCTAGATATAAGCAAGAAAATAAACTCTATATTTCAATTAATAATTCATGTATCATTTTGGAAATAGTTCATTCTCTAGTATAAATAAAGAGCCCAGCATAGTTGTATTTTAGTCAGTCTGGTGTATCCACTGTGGTTAAATTTAGTATATTTGGAGATCAGTCAGACTGATCCGTTTCTGAAAACTCAGAAAGCTTGAAAAGTGAGTCAGCATTCAGATCATGCGTCTCTGATTGTTTATATTGTAGGCTGAGAAGAGTAATTAGGATTGAGCCCTATTTGAGTAATGCATGTTGATTACTGTTAGCTGACCAGTGAGATGTGAAGGACAACCTAGCAGTTGGCAACTATGATTAAAACTGATAAGTTTGATTCCTGCAAAGAATAAAAACAGACTAGTTTGCTGTCTTCAGACAGATTTGTACTGAAACTGATGTATAAGCATATGGCTTTGTATGAATAAGTAAGTGGAAAGCATGGTGACCATAATTATGGTTCAGTTGTTCCTTGATTGACTATACATATCCTTCACACATACACACACACTCACACTGAGTATTCTTTCTGCTTGTTTCCTACACTATTGACAACATTTCTGAATGTGCCTTTATTAAAACCATCACTTTGAGGAAATTATAAATAGTCATATTTTTGTTTCTTGTCAGACAACAAATGGGGTGGGACAATTGGCTAGTTTAGAGCTTTTTTTAAAAATTGAAATACTGTTTTTCATAGATTATACGTGGGGTTTTGGGCCTGAAAAAAAAACCACAGAAATATATTTTATCCACAAGAAAGATGAAGACAATGAAAAAAGAGAAATTCCCAGTTTATCTGTAAGACTATGTGACCTGAGAAAATATGAGATTATGATTTAAGTCAGGAGTATCTGTAGTTGCTTTCTTTTCATGCATCTATTGAAATAAGTAAAGGGGAAAATAATGGGGGAAATAAAGATAAGCAGATTTTACTGGAGACTTTGTAGACAAATATGGAGAATGATGGGAAAAGTGGCTTAGATTTACAATACTTAGTGGTCATTGTTAAAGGAGGTAAACTAGTCATATTATACTTTGGATTCAGAATTTTAAATCATTTCCATGCTCTTCAGGTTATATGGATGGGATATTTATAAAAAGCAAATTAGTTAATTCATAAATATAAAAAGACTAGACAGTGCTATGGTCCAGTGAAGACCAACCTAGAAGAATCTTATCTGCAGTAAAATTAATAGTTCTAAATAATTCAGAAGAATAGAAAATCAAAAGCAAAGCCAAATATATATTTTCTACAATACTTTTAGTAGCCAACAGCACTTACCTCAGATAATTTCTTTCCTTGGCTAAGCTGATTGAAGTTGCACTTTAAGAAAGGCAAGCAATGGATGCTTATTTTCTACTTTTAAAAGCAGTTCACTTGACTTGCAATTTAAAAAAGAAATGTCATTTTCCAGATACTAAGCTCCCAAATTTGACATTTAATAACCAAATCTCTCTGCGCTCAGAGAAAAAATGGAGATATACTGTGAGATGTAAGTGCTTATTACTACAAGGATAAGACCTACCCCTACACTTAAAAATAATGTGCATTTTGTAGATGAAAGCAGAATAGCAAAGAAGAGGTAGCTGGTAATTTTAGTCTGCTTTGAGGTGATGATTACATCCAATGATGACTCAACAAGAATCCTGTAAACTAAAAACTGGAGAGAGTGGAGCTTGAAAGCTATGTTCAGATTGTTAACACAA
>VXBL01008716.1:188001-204927 GCA_013400195.1 Aramus guarauna
GATCTGCTATTTCAAAATAATCCTTAAACTCTAAATATTGCTTGATATTCCTAGGCAACATGAAAAAATCTTATGTTTGATTTTTAACACTGGATTGGGATGTATGAACTATTCTGAAATAGATACTATCTTTCTTGTTCTAAATTGCGTATTTGGTAACATATACCTTTTTGTCTTGTAATAGTGCAGAAAGAAATATTTTCAAATATTCCTATTTGATTTTGGAATTAAAGCTTAATTTTCGGGGAAAAAAAAAAAAAAAAAGGACAATGTATCCCTTCAGTGCTTTCAAAGGTAAAGAAGTACTTTTCAAATCAAACCATGAACTTCCTTAGATTTTTTTTTCCTTTTTTTGGGTGCTGGTTGAGTAATTTTTATTTTTTTTTTTAATGTATTCATTCCTTTATTCCGTTCATTTTTTCTTCTGGGTTACCCTCTCCAGAACATGTCTTCTGTTATTAATAACATAAGTAAAAGAATAATGCTAACAGCTATATCAGCTGGGCACAAATGCAATATTCAGGACCTCATTTATAAATGAATGTATTTTCTTTTGTGGATTGGGCCAATTTATAGTTCAAGGTAAATGGTTCTGTTAGTAAACCTTTTTCTCCTGAGATCTCTCCATTGGTATCTGACTATATTGAACCCTAAAAGTGTTTTTGTGTTTGTTAAATGATATTTGTATTAATTACTTTATATTAAAAAATGTAAGGAATAGACAGAGTTGACTCTCATTTGTTCTGGACAAAAATAAATTCTGAATTTTCACATTAGGTGAAAATTACAAATTTTGATTCATAAGAAGAACACNTCTATTGAAATAAGTAAAGGGGAAAATAATGGGGGAAATAAAGATAAGCAGATTTTACTGGAGACTTTGTAGACAAATATGGAGAATGATGGGAAAAGTGGCTTAGATTTACAATACTTAGTGGTCATTGTTAAAGGAGGTAAACTAGTCATATTATACTTTGGATTCAGAATTTTAAATAGTTTCCATGCTTTTCAGGTTATATGGATGGGATCTTTATAAAAAGCAAATTAGTTAATTCATAAATATAAAAAGACTAGACAGTGCTATGGTCCAGTGAAGACCAACCTAGAAGAATCTTATCTGCAGTAAAATTAATAGTTCTAAATAATTCAGAAGAATAGAAAATCAAAAGCAAAGCCAAATATATATTTTCTACAATACTTTTAGTAGCCAACAGCACTTACCTCAGATAATTTCTTTCCTTGGCTAAGCTGATTGAAGTTGCACTTTAAGAAAGGCAAGCAATGGATGCTTATTTTCTACTTTTAAAAGCAGTTCACTTGACTTGCAATTTAAAAAAGAAATGTCATTTTCCAGATACTAAGCTCCCAAATTTGACATTTAATAACCAAATCTCTCTGCGTTCAGAGAAAAAATGGAGATATACTGTGAGATGTAAGTGCTTATTACTACAAGGATAAGACCTACCCCTACACTTAAAAATAATGTGCATTTTGTAGATGAAAGCAGAATAGCAAAGAAGAGGTAGCTGGTAATTTTAGTCTGCTTTGAGGTGATGATTACATCCAATGATGACTCAACAAGAATCCTGTAAACTAAAAACTGGAGAGAGTGGAGCTTGAAAGCTATGTTCAGATTGTTAACACAACGACAAATTCATCGTAAATCATGCAAACAACCAACTAGACAGCAGGAAAAAATCATGAGTCTGAGCATTTCTGCATTTCTTCTGGTAAGAAACCATTTTCGATGAAAAAGATGTCACATTCTCTCACTTTTATCTTTCTCTAGAGAATATCAGAAGATACTATCTTAATAGAGAGAAAATTCTGGGCTGCTTAAGGACTGATAATTTATTGTCTACCTTGGGATAAGATTATTAGTTTATGCCAATGTCCCTGATACAGATATCCAAGAACTGATAACAGGAAACATAAATAGTATGCTTGGTAAAGATTTATCTTCTAGAATAAATTGAGATTAACAAGTCATAGGATTTAAAAGTAACTTATAAGTGCTTAATTTGCAAAGAGTAAGTATGAATCATATAATGCACTCGAAGTATATATCTATAGCTCTGTGCAGTTAAAGAATATGTCCCTTTCCACACTTGTACTACTGATGATGTTTATCACAGTATGTCTGAATATATCTGCATCACTGTTTATCTGTCTTTTCTATGGTCTCTCCCACCAAAGACGAAGAAAATTTGAAATAATCTTGAGATCTGCTATTTCAAAATAATCCTTAAACTCTAAATATTGCTTGATATTCCTAGGCAACATGAAAAAATCTTATGTTTGATTTTTAACACTGGATTGGGATGTATGAACTATTCTGAAATAGATACTATCTTTCTTGTTCTAAATTGCGTATTTGGTAACATATACCTTTTTGTCTTGTAATAGTGCAGAAAGAAATATTTTCAAATATTCCTATTTGATTTTGGAATTAAAGCTTAATTTTTGGGAAAAAAAAAAAAAAAAAAGGACAATGTATCCCTTCAGTGCTTTCAAAGGTAAAGAAGTACTTTTCAAATCAAACCATGAACTTCCTTAGATTTTTTTTTCCTTTTTTTGGGTGCTGGTTGAGTAATTTTTATTTTTTTTTTTAATGTATTCATTCCTTTATTCCGTTCATTTTTTCTTCTGGGTTACCCTCTCCAGAACATGTCTTCTGTTATTAATAACATAAGTAAAAGAATAATGCTAACAGCTATATCAGCTGGGCACAAATGCAATATTCAGGACCTCATTTATAAATGAATGTATTTTCTTTTGTGGATTGGGCCAATTTATAGTTCAAGGTAAATGGTTCTGTTAGTAAACCTTTTTCTCCTGAGATCTCTCCATTGGTATCTGACTATATTGAACCCTAAAAGTGTTTTTGTGTTTGTTAAATGATATTTGTATTAATTACTTTATATTAAAAAATGTAAGGAATAGACAGAGTTGACTCTCATTTGTTCTGGACAAAAATAAATTCTGAATTTTCACATTAGGTGAAAATTACAAATTTTGATTCATAAGAAGAACACAAGTATTTCTTTTTCAACTCTAAATCCACATTTCTGAGACTGCAGTGAGAGTGGTCATTCAATTTAATTTTTTATGTAAGATTCTTTAAGGGTCAAAGCAGATGTGAGAAATTGTTATACTCCACACCATTATTTCAAAGAGTACTAGCTGGTCAGATATGCCTTGCGACAGGTGGTCATAATTTCTTAAGATTAAATAATAATTGTTTCATATATCATTAACATATATTTTAGACTTCTATTCTCAGTCAGGTTGATGTATTATTGATGAGTAAAGAGAAACATTTTCCTCACAATTTAGGAATTATTGTAGTTACTGTTAAACTACATTAACTAGAGATATTTGGATTTTATCTCTACTCTGGGAAGAGGCGGGGGTTGTTTGGGTTTTTTGGTTTTGTTTTTTGTTTGTTTGGTTGGTTGGTTTTTAATTTCACATACCTCTCACTAAAATACAGATCCATGAAAAAATTATTTCTGGTAAAAGATGGAATCTTAAAATTCATGGCAGTCAGTGTGACAAGTCATATTTTAAACTTCTCAGAATAAGAATATTTCCATATTAAAAGATTCTATATTTCCTTTTGTTTAATATAAAAATATGCAATAATATGTTTTCACTTTAATAAGCAAGGCATTAAGTGCTTACTGCAGGTATAAAATGGTTTGCCTATAAAATCAGTTACTAAAAAGTATATGAAATATAAATCATAATAAGGTATGTTTGTTATCAATGCAGCAATTAATTTTCCTGCTGTGCTGAATTCTAAATATGATATCATTGATGAACCTGATTAAAATACTGATTATGCATCAATAATAAAAGAACAAATTCCTTATAAGTTAATAATCTAACATCAAATATT
This sequence comes from Aramus guarauna, assembly GCA_013400195.1. Taxonomy (NCBI): domain Eukaryota; kingdom Metazoa; phylum Chordata; class Aves; order Gruiformes; family Aramidae; genus Aramus; species Aramus guarauna. The sequence goes on from VXBL01008716.1 coordinate 191,903, forward strand.
AAATTTCATTATAATATTGATCAGAACATCCTTTATGTTATTTAAAGAATTCTACTCTTCCTTCTGAATAAAAAGTTACAAGAGATAACACAGCTGGAAGTTCTTTTACAGAAATAGTTCTTCTTTTGACTTAGGAACATATTAAAGTTTCTGAGTTATAACAGTAAGTTTTCCATAAATGTTGGCTGTCTGTATGCCTTCCATATTTTCATTCAAAATACACTGTATTAAAATTGGAGATCACATTGCTGTATAATTACTTACAGAGATATTGGTGACATTCTGAATTACAGATTTCTGTGTATAAAAAGCATCCAGGGTAAATAGAAAAACAGAAAAAAGATTATATGGCAGGTCTAACATAGTGAATTATAGTTTCACTTTTTCAGCTGTAGAAATAGAATAAGAACTTTATTTGGTTTTAATCCTGGTTTTCACATTAAATACTCTATAAAATCTTTAAAAAATATAAGATTTTGTATCTATCTAAAAGGTCAGATTAAATCAAAAGATGCATGTGGTTCAGTATCCTCTTTCTGTCAGTGGCAGATGCTTAGAAAAAGCCTAAAAGAAAGTGGAAATCTCTAAAGGGAGCCAACTTCATTAATATTCACTGGTTTTAAACTGTTAGCGAGTTAAGGAATTCCAAAGCCAGAGTTATATCCAAACTACTGCACTTGCTAGTCACCATACTCCACGCTATTTGAAATCTATTTATATTTTTTGCCTTTTTCATCCATCCTTCAGAAGTATTTTATGTTTTCACATTTCCTGAAAAAGCTCTCCTTTTTTTTTTTCAGTCTTAAAATTGTCTTTTATTAATTTCTCTGTGTGGACCTCTTAATATTCAAGATGTGGGCTTATCATGAATTTATTGTTAGTGTTATGTAGAGTGTATAGTATAGTGGTATAGTATAGTATAATACAGTGTTATAGTACAGTATAGTGTTATGTCTCTTTTTTTTTATTCCAAATGTCTTTCATCAAAATAACAAACATTGCCTTTTTCCTTGCCTCTGACCAAAAAGATAATGATTTAAAAAAAAAAAAAGTCCAAGTAGAATTATTCCAGAAGAAGTCATAGGTATTTAAACTCTGTTATTGTGTATTTTTGCACCATTTACATTTGTACATAAATTTGCATTAAACAATATGATTTTTTAATGTCATTTTATAATCTGATTATTCACTATCATAAGACTCTGATGAAGTTTTTCAGTCATTTTATAGCACTAGTCTTTTTTATTCCACTTTGAATTCTTCTATACCATCAGGAAACATGGTTGCCTCACTATTTGAATCAATTTCCAGAACATTTATGACAGTACGGTGCTGGTGTCATATTTGGGATCATTAATGATAGCCTAGATTTACTGTGAAAACTGACCTTTTTTGCCATCTCTCCTTTGCTATCTTAAGCCAGTTAATAATCCAAGGAAAGATTTTCTTTTATCCAGTTACAGCTTAGTTCCCCACAATAGGCCTTTTATAAAGCTTTTCTAAATCCAAATGCATCATACCTGCATGTATAGCTCTTTCAAAGAATACTAAAAAATTTGTGAGGTACAATTTCTCTCCAGAAAGCTGTGTTGTCTCTACCACTATGCAAAATATTTATCGGTGTCTGCTGATTGTCTTTCTTACTATTGGTTCTATCAGTTGCTTAGAATGTAGCCCATTAGCTATGATTTTTGCCTTTCCTACTAAAAGGTCAGAGGCTCTGAACTGACCCAGTAGGACAAGTCCTTGGCCAGAGCTGGGCTGAGCTGGTTTCAGCTCCTGCCTCGGGGCCAAGTGCCCGTTGCCTCCCCTGCCTGAGCCTGAGCTCTGCCAGTGCCTCCGTGGGAAGGGTCTGGCAAACCCAGGGGGTCGCTGCCCAGCAAACAAGAGCCCCTGGTGGTGCTGAGCCTGGGGAGGCTGTGGGACACACTCACACTCAGCTGGGAGCATCCTGGAGTAAAGAAATGTATAACGTAAATTCAAGGAAAGCCCAGGGCAGAGGAGGAAACTTTCTCCACTACCCCACCAAACTTCATTCTTATCCTATCAAAGACCTCTTGCTGGTGATGGCATGTATTCTATACTTCTCAGGTCTTCCTGCCAGGAGCTGAGCCTGTCAACTTCAGCACCCCCAGGGACATTTGAAGTGTGATCACAGTACCATGGAAAAGAGGTAGATGCCAGGAAGGGGCAAAGGGATTGCATAACAGGTTTAACTCTGTTATTAATGAAGCTTTCACCTGTATTAATCACATAATTTGTATTACTATACTGTTAAAACATTAACTGGACTGCAAATAAATTCCTAGCTCTCTATATATGGAGAGTTTCTTTTTTGCTCATAACAAGATTTTGAATGTAACAAGTACAAAGATCAGACCTGAGACCTTTTTAAAAACTGACATTGCATATCAGACATTTAATTTCTCTGATACCTAGCCTGTTTAAAGAAATAGCTCTGCTTCACAGTAAGCAGCTAAGCAATTTCATATTTGAGTTTGCCTGAAATTTGATAAATGATACAGTGTTAGAACAGATCTTGATCCTTCAGATACTTTTTTTCTAGGCTAAATAATTGAAAATAAAATTGTGGAGTCAGTGTTCAGATTACTTTAATCTTTCACAATAGTCCTATAGGAAGTGGTATGGATTCAAATCTACTTATAAGGATGCAGCATAGGTCATAAAATGAAAAAAAAAAAAAAAAAAAAGGAAGTCTGCAAAGACTTAAATTTGCCATTACACCTTGGTCAGACTTACTCTACACCTCAGTGTCTTTTGCTGCTCTTCTGAAACATGTATTTTCAAACACATTTTATTTAAGCCTTCTTTTAGAATGAAGGAATCTTAGAGAGGAAAAAGAAAAAGAAAGAGAAAGAGAAAGAGAAAGAGAAAGAGAGAAAAAGGAAAAGAAAAGGAAAGAAAAAGAGACAAAGATGACAGGTGGCACAGTGGTAAGATCTAATTTATATGATCTGTTCATACCATAGTACTTTAGGAACAATATATATAGGCAGTTTCAGTGGAAGCTATAGAAAAGTCCTGAGGTAGGTAGATGAACAGAGGGATGAATGCAAATTGTCCAGAGACTTACGTATAGCATTCTTATTGGGTATTTATTGTAAAGGAAAAGACTAAAGTATGTTTATCTTTAAGGAGATGAGTAATTCTACTGAAATCAATATAATCAATTGTATGTGTGAAGTTCAGTGTGCGTTTCCTTCATAGCACAGGGATCAAAAGAGTAATTCATAATCTCACTTTTGTGTACTCTTTAGAGTGAAATGCTTCTTTTATTGTATTATTTATTTGTTTGTTTATTTAAATGTGGCTAATTATGCTGGAAATTCAGGGTTATTTTTGTTGCTGAATACAACAGTATTTCTGTCTTTGAAAACTAGGATTTTGTATCTGAAGCCTTAAAAATGTAGTAATAGTCCTAACATTGATTAGCTACCAAGTGTTGACAAATAACTGCCACACTATCAGAGCTCAGCACTTTATTAAACAGAGATGTAAGGCTGATGTCCAGAGACCTTTTAAAGTCAAAAGAAGTAATGCAAACATGGATCTATTATCAGATTCACAGACAGCTGTGGGCTTTCAGTGGGTTTTTGGTTGGTTTGTTTTTTAATTATTATTATTTTAATTTTTTTTTTTAAATATTAACAAATACAAACAGTTCTGTGTACTTGTTTCCAAAAATCACACCAATAAACTGTTTTTTAAAGAAAGGACAAATATCTATAAAAGATGGAGGTGAAAGCTCCAAAACTGCCTTCTTTTCACCTCAGCTTTCTGTGATCCTTCCATCCACTGCCCTCCGTTATCCCCATTACTGTGATTGTTGCACTCAAGCTGCAGCTCTGAGGAGAGGCACATTGCAATATTGTACTGATACAAATGCTAGCATTTCTATTCCATTCACTTCACAACACAACAGAGCAAATTGCTGCATACAAGGGCAAACTGTCATTTCCCAACATTTTAAGTGTCTCTTTTATATAGTGCATAGTTGTATAAAAACTTCTGAATAGTGCTTCAATCTATGAAGCAAAACTGTTTTAAACACCAGTACAACTCACAACACTTGTGACTTACAAAAAGTGTTGCCATATGTTCTTTTATATATGTCTGCCTATCAAGATTGCACAAACATCAGGTTTATTAATTAGTAGCTGTACATGCACAGAGCGGTATTTCTCACATAAAGAAGAAAATAAAGTTTAAATTAGTGGAGTATATCAATCAGACTGCATTATCACTATATCAGGATTTCGCTAATGCTGATGATATATTTCTATGTATTCACTACTTTAATAAGTAATATGGAAACTAATGGCAGCTGAGTAGCCTGTTGAGAACAATTAACTCAAAGCAGATGGCACTACAAATACAACTCTCAAAGGCTCTTTTCTTGTTTGGGATTTTTGCCTTCCTTGTTGATTTTGCCCCTAGGGTGAATTAAGGTCTTTATTGATAGATTTAAGATCTCCCTGACATTTGATTAAGCAAACTTCATACAGAGATTGTAATAAATTGTAATATGTGTCAGAACTGAACAGCAGTTTCTATTGGATGTTTTCTCACCATGTCTAGTGTTTAGTATCATATAAAGTGACTGATAACTCAGCAACTACAAATCCTGAGAAAGCAGTACAAGCACAAAGACCTGAACTAATAGCAGTTTTGAAACATTAACCCTTATTGCCAATAGAGTCATCTCCAAACAGGATGGTTAATTTTCAAAGACATCAAGAAATATGGAAAGTCATTTCACTGAGCTGTGTATAGTATACATTAATGTATTTATTTTATTTTAAGTACTTGAAACATCTAAGTGCTGATCCTTCAAGAAGCACTGTACATTAATGGAGGCTGATAGGCTTCACTGAAGTATTGCATATATGTGAACATCTGCCCATCAAGTTTTCAGTGTAAATTTGGGACTTTGTGCGTGTGTAAAGTTATCAGTGAAGCATATCTCACATTGTAACTGAGTCTTGAGAGACAAATCAGTGTCAAAGACATGTCCATCAGGTAAGTTCTACACTAAAGGGAATACAGTTATCCCCAAGCTGTTTGCAGTTTTAATTCAGCCATCCATTTCAGCGTTACATTAAGATTTTTGCTGGTCCTTTAAGGAGTGCTCAGAGCAGATTTCACCAGAGGTATACATATGGACTTTTTAAGTATCCATATGCATACAGAGTATTTTAGAGGTGCAGAATGGTTGGCAGGAAGATTTGCAAAGTTATTAAGTACAGTCTTAGGACTGAAAATCTAATCTTTTGTAAGCAATAAATATATCTTCTGGTTTATAATAAAAATTTCTTCTAAGTAAAAAGAAATATTATCTGTACAGTCTGCTTTTATAGAAGCTTGAAATACAGTTTATTGTATTAATGTTTTACAAAAAGAAGAAAAACTGCAAGAAAGCTGATGACACTGCTCTGAAAAAAACAGCAAATGGAGGACAGTAATCTATCAAAATTTAATAACTGAAACTTGTTCAGTGTTGCTTCCTTGAAAGAGGTGCTTTTGTTTTTTTGGTTGGGGGGTGTTTGGTTGTTTTGGGTTTGGTTTTGGGGTTTGGTTTTTGGGGGTTTTGGGGTGGTGGTGGTATTTTTTTGTTTTGGTTTGTGTTTTTTGTTTTTTTGGTTTTTTTTTGTTTTGTTTTGTTTTTGGTTTTGGTTTTGGTTTTTTTTTTGTTCCCCTGCTTATTTTATTGGAGGTTTCTGTGTCCTTCAGAACCTGAATAACTTAAATTTCAGGTTTTTGCATCTACTCCTTTTGGGTTGACATCAGCCATACTGATCACCACCAAATCTTAATTAAACCGATTTTGAAGCGGTTGCATATAACTCACTAGTAAACCTCTGATGAATACTAGTTTGAATATTCTGCATGGTAGCTTGTCAAATTCTTAATCAAATGTGTCAGGGTGCAATTTTACCTAAGTGCAAAAATTCAAGGAATTACCTTTTTTTTTAAACTTATCATCAGCCATAATGAAAATATAAACATGTTAATTTAAAGGCGCAGAGTATATTCAGGTGAAAGGTAGGAAATTAAAATCATAAATAAAATAATCGTCAGAGCCATATATATATGTTGGAGCCATACTGCTCTAAGACCCTTAATAGTTGTCCAGATGGTATATCTGTCTCAGTCTTAACACTATTTTGCCATGGAAGTTTTGACTCTGTTGCAGAAAACATGAGGCTATCATGCCTCACTGATAGCAGTTCTGCTGTGACATTTTTTAACTTTATAATCCATATTATCAACAAAACTTATGGTGTAGATTTCATTTTTATCTTTATTATCTAAGCTATAGCAATTCTGTAAATATAATAATACAAATTTGACAATATATCAACTAATTGTAAGAGACAAAAAATTATATGCAAAACAGGGGAAAATAGGAATAGATTGAACTAATTTTAGCTTTGCATATCTCATTTGCTCACTGCTACAAAAATAAAGAAAAAATCTTCATTTATGACTTTTGAATCCTATTAGTGCCATAGATATGTTTATATAGTTATTGTCTCTTCCTGGAATAGAAAGTTGTTACAAATTTTACACTTAGATTTTTTATTTTCTTTTTTTAAACCAGGTGAACAAGGCTTTAATTCTGCAGATTTTGATAAACCTCAGATAAAATTTGACATCTTTTCCAATATCCTTTCACTGGGCTTCACCCACGTTAATGTTAAATATATGGGCATGAATTAACATTTGGGGATTTTGGAGTAGAAATATCTTTGAAGAGAAAACAGTAAAACAAAGTCCTCCCTCTGTTGCTTATTTTTAAAGAAGAAGCTAGAGTCATTAGCAATCATCAAGCTACATTAGAAAAAACATTTCCTTCTCTTTTGCTTTGACCCAGTTATTGTTACAAATGCTAAGGCAAAATTTGGGGTACAGAATTTCCTGCGCTTATTGTTTCACATCACCTGTGACTTCAGTAATTTTGAATTTTATGTATGAAACTTGGAAATCTTAATTTGTTCCTATGAAGACAGTGATTGATCAAAAGTTGACAAAACTCTTCCAGATATTATAGAAATAGCAATAATTATCATGCAAATATGACAATTTATTTTGTTTCAAAAATCCTCCAGTAGGTATAATAATACCCAAAAAACAGTGCCTGGTGATCCTGATCCAGATAATCCAGTCCTCAGTAAGCCCCATTGTTTCTCCATCTTCTGAAGTATATTAAGGATGATCAGCTATATTTTTATCTTCCATATTTAGAAGCAGTTTCCAATTAAAGAATGTCTTGTTTTGCTCAGTAAGATTTATCCATATCTACTATGACAAGGAAGTATTATTTGCCAGATTCTTTAGAAAGGATTAAGACAGAAACTGTTAAAAAAAAAAAAAAAAAAAATTCCCAAGTCAAAAAATAGGAATGGAAAATGGAAAAGGTCAGTTACAGTTTTCAAGATAAGATTTTTCCTCTATAATATATTTTTCTAATGATTTACATTGCCTAACGGGAAACTTTCCACAGTCTAATGACTAATACGACTTATTACAGGAGCTTGGGGCTCTTTCTCCACCCCTGAGGTTCAATATGTTTCTGTCTGTTTTGTTTGTGTCTACTGTGCTCAGTGATGGCCCCTGGACTATCCTAAATAACAAGTGGTCATTAATTGAAGAGTCCATTAAGGCATACCAGCAGGACAATAAAGATATGAGATGAGCAAATATGAGCACATTAGAAAAGATAAGTTTTATTATACTGAAATAATCTCTTTCAAATAAAGCTATTGAATTTTTACCCTCTGGCTATCTAAAGTCTAATTCTGATCTAAAATGAAAGACAGTATTTTGCTGGTTGATTACTTTCCAGAGAAAGTACTTATTACCACCAAATAGACCAATTTTGTTATCCTTAGATAAAAATAAATTTTATTTTTAAAAAGTTGTCATGATTTCTAAACATTTATAGTGAAAAACATTTATAATGAAAAACGACAATTACTTGCATGGGTCTGGTAGAGATAGGTGGCCATAAACATGCCAATAAACTTTTATAGATCTTTCAAAATGAACACTTAAAAAAATACTTAGGAATGCAGCTGTAAAGAAGAATGGGTCACTTTTCTATCAGGGTTTTTAAGGCTTTAAAGTTTATTGTTATTGATAAAAGACATAAAAAATGTTAAACTCATTTTGTTATCAGTGAAAAAAATAAGCTAAGCAGAAATTGTTATTGGTATTTACTCAGTCCAAAATTCTCATTCATTTATATGTATGTAAACTAGAATTTCAAATAAACATATACATATTGTATCATAATTTACATAGAACAGAGGAGTAATGTGGCTTTACAAAACATCTGGAGGCAAGATGTCTGTATGTGGGACACCCTCATGAGCACTTATCTGCTATCTGACCTTGGAGGAGTAGCTTCCTATCTCTAGGAGTCTCTTTTTGCATCCTTCTTTTGATGATTCTGTCTAATTCTGCCTAAACTATAAAATCTGCAGTAAATGATGCCTCTAATATAACAGTTCAGCCTCTCCTTTTGGCTCCTGTTTAAAACAAAAGCATCTCCTATTGCATTCAATGAAGAATGAGTGCAACCCTTGGCAGAATACATTGGGTGTTCATATCTATCAGATCAGCCTATTGATCCTAGAGGGTAATACCTCTGAAAAAGAGTTGTGAGTTATAGTAGTTAACCACTTAAACATAATTTTCATTGCAAAGCAATAGCTTAGAATGTTAAGATGTGATATTTGGATATATAAATATCTTGAGATTACCAAGTAGGGATAGAGCATGTAGCTTACAGATATTTCTTAAGGGGAGAAAAATGTCAGATGATGGTTTTTACTCTTTTTTAGCACATCAATTTTACATATATTTGTTAAAACAGAATAGAATAAAACTTATTAGTTTTAATGATGCTTAGGGAAAGAAAACATTTATAAATTCTTCACTGTTCTTGAATTTTCCTTACTAAGATAGCAGATGAGATAACAATCATACTACCACTGTATCAAAAGACAACACCTAAATTTAATTATTTTAGACAGACCTAGTGTATCCTACTTTTTATAATCACCAAATCATTGAGTGACATTACAAAAATATATCTGATTTTATGAGACCAAGCCATTTTCCATTTCTGAAGATTTTTAAAACAGATATATGAAGACTAAGATTCAGTATTTGTATTTTTTGGTGAGGTTTTGTATGTATATATGTTTCCACATGTGTAAATAGTGTACATATTTTTGTTCAATCAATATACTATATTAATTTAATAAATATAATTCATGTGTTTATATTTAATACAAATGTTAATATTTTAGAAAAATATGTAAAGATCCATATATTTTTCTAAATACAAGTAGAAATCTAAACTCCCACAAAAATCTCCAATAATTCAAACTAAATATTCACCAAGCTTCAGTACATTTTTCAATGTGCTCATTTCCTTTAGTGCTCCTGTTGCTATTTAAAGCCAGTATTCATTGATTCATTTACTTTTGAGGAATCTATTCTTTCAGCTTTCAAGATACTGAAGACACTACAATTCATCTTTGGATGTACATTCTCAATCAAAAAAAAACCCCAGAACCTTTGTTATTCGTTCAAAATACACTTTGCTAGTTCTTCATTTTTTACATATCTTGATTACATGGCAAAGATAACATAGTATTTACTTATTCTACCACCAATCCTTGTCTAGATGACATCATGGTCTTACAATCCTGCCTAGATGATACAGCATATAATTTTGTCAACATCTGTATTATTCTTTTGAATTTTCTATTGATTCCACAGTCTATAGACTTGGCTCCAGAAAGTTGAACACATAAAATAGGGAAATAAGATAAAAGAGGTGAGTTAGAAAATGATTGTTCCACATTTAATGATAGGGATGAGAGGGAGAGATATAGCCTTAGCAGTTAGAGTGCCAAAAAGTGAACAGGAGCTGCTGATCTTCCCATGACAGCAAATAACAGTATTTTCTACTTTCTTTCTCTTATCAGGCTACTACATGGAATATTGTCCCTTCAACGGAGTCAAATGGTTTTATGGATTAAGTTGAGAAGTGGACAGAACTTCAATAACAAATCATTTCCAAACAGTAATTTCTCTTTTTCATTATCAGTGGCATACACCTGATTGACAGCATCCATCTCAACACAAGTATGTTCCCAGAGTTTTTGCGCTGCTCTTAGTACAATTCATGCACACAACCTCTAAAGAATGAGACAATGTGAGGACAGGAGTCTTATTTGGTTTCTTATTTTATTGAGCAGTTGTTCTGCCATAGCAGTAAGCTTTGCACCAGGATCATTCACAGTCTCGCCTGTCAAACATCTTCAGGTGTAAATAATACACCTCTTACTTGCTCAGCATCAGCTGCTAATTCACTCTACTGCTATGTTCTAAGCTTAACAAATATGATACTTTTTTTTTTTTAGTTTAGCAAGTGCTTTCTAGTACTAATTTACATCTATTAAAATTTAGCTATTATTAGCATTATTTAGTATTGTTAATTAAGATGAATGATAATTAAACTGCACTGATATCATGTTGTTTTCAATCCATGCACAAATATACACGTTTGTTTAGGGTGGGGTGTGAACAAATCGAAATAGAAAATTAAACCTCTACTCAGAGACATGTTTGTGAGAAACCACTTATGGTCTCTAAAGCTTCATTGCTTGTTCCTGGCAGAATTTAAGCCTGGCAAAGATCAATAATAATCTACGTTTCTTGTTCTTTTATTTTTCTATGTTTAAATATAAAGTCTGTTTACATGTGTCACAACCTAATGGGTTACCAGACTGGTAGTGATAGAGGTCACAACTGTGGGTTCATAGGATTCATAAGACACAAGGACACAGGAGCTTTGTCCTCTAAATTTCTCTGCTTCATTAGAGATTATTGCAAATACAAACAAACAAAAAAAAAATCACCACTAGCAAGTATAGCTATGATTAGTAAAGCAAATATATCTATACAACTATTACAAATTATTATCAGTAATCAATAGTTTGGCAGCAATCATTAAGAGCAACAGTGAATAATAACAACAATCAATAATGTGGCAGCAATTAAAAACTGCAGGAATAAATAATAGCAGCAACAAATGTATACATAATATTACAGGTTACTACAAACATCACTAGTAAGCCACTTATCAATGATATAACAGCAGATATATTTACGATAGATTACTTATATGAATATATACAATATCAAGTACATTAAACAGATCTCACAAGGGGACCAAACCATCTCAAAGGGGACCCAACCATCCCAGAAGTGGGAGGACCAACTGAACCTACCTCAGAGTTAGTCCGAGAAGGGGGCCAATCCACATTATGGGGTTTGGCATCAGAAAGGGTTCAAAATCTCAAAGAAAGTTCACACAGACCTTTTTAGGAAAGGGAAAAATATGTGTAGCACAGGAAGTTCGCAGAGAAGTTCGCAGAGAAGCTCCATTTTGGGTTCTAGTCACTTTTATATTGTAGAGACGTAAGACAGCATAGGACACTACCACTTTAAGAAGCCAATGCTGTTAATTTCTATTTTTTCACCTGTAATCCAATAGATGATGATGTTTTCGGTTCTACTGGATCATTTTTTTTTATTATTTTTTCTAGACTGCTTTCCTGTTCTTGCAGTTAGAATAGCCAATGACAGTTACTTATTCTTACTTTCTCATGATGTTTTCCCCCTTTTCCAGACCAATTTTTCACCTTTTCAGACTATAAATCGCTGTTACAGTTCTCTGTTTCGTGGCTTATTGATGGTATCTCAGGATGTCTGTGTTTTCTAGGTAGCCAACTGTACTTCAAAGACGCCGGCTGCACCTATAAAGCATGCTTCTGATTCACAGGCCTAGTTCCCAGGCTGGCAGGCGTTTTCTCTGTCAGTACTTGAGCAGACATATTCTTCTCAGTATTTTTCCCTTAGAATCAGGTCTCCTTTATGGCTGCTCACATCAGAAAGACAGAAAGACAGAAAGACAGAAAGACAGAAAAGCAGCATGTGATGATTTATGTAGTCTTTCATGTAATGAACCAAGAACATCATTGTAAGTGTTCTTAAATTTATCTGTTACCTATGGAAGAAGAGCCCGTAAATAGAATCTTCCCTCTGCCCTTGTCTTTAAGGGATGATATGTGCTTTTCTCAGATAGTTAGACATCATTCTTCATTTCAGGTAGTATCACAACCTAGGCAACATTTTTTCCAGAATGAAAAAATCTGATTCGGCTGGTCCTATGTGGAGCCAGAAGTTGGACTCAATGATCTTTATGGGTTCCTTCCAACTCAGGATGTTCTATGATTATATGATTCTGTACGATTGGCTTTCTGGGCTGCAAGCGCATATTGCCATCTCATGTTGAGTTTTTCTTCAATCAGCACCCCCAAGTCCTTCTCCTCAGGACTGTTCTCAATCCATTCTCCACCCGGCCTGCCGTTGTGCTTGGGATTGCACTGACCCCTGTGCAGGACCTTGCACTTGACCTTGTTGAACTTCATGAGGTTCACACAGGCCCACCTCTCAAGCCTGTGAAGGTCCCTCTAAATGGCACCCCTTCCATCAAGCGTGTTGACTGCACCACACAGCTTGGTGTCGTTGGCAAACTTACTGAGGGTGCACTTGATCCCACTGTCCATGTCACTGACAAAGATGTTAAAAGGTGCTGATCACAATATCAACCCCTGAGGAACGTCACTCAGCACTGACCTCCACTTGGACATTGAGTCATTGACTGCAACTCTTTAACTGCAAAGGGAAGGGGTGGTAGAGAACTGGAACAGGTTGTCCAGAGAGATTGTGACAGCCACATCCCTGGAAGTGTTTAAGGCCAGGTTGGATGAGGCTTTGGGAAACCTGGTCTAGTGGAAGATGTCCCTGCCCATGGCAGGGGAGTTGGAACTGGATGATCTTTGAGGTCCCTTCCAACCCAAACCATTCTATGATTCTATGATTCTATGATTCTATGATTCTATGATTCTATGATTCTATGA
>VXBL01008716.1:218623-240599 GCA_013400195.1 Aramus guarauna
CTGTAGTGAGGTGGGTGTTGGTCTCTTCTCTCAACTAAGAAGTGATAGAACAAAAGGAAATGGCCTCAAGTTGCATTAGGGGAGGTTTAGATTGGATATTAGGAAAAAATTCTTCACTGAAAGGTTTGCCAGGCATTGGAACAGACTGCTCAGGGAAGTGGTAGGGTCCCCATCCGTGGTGGTATATAAAGATGTGTAGACGCAGTGCTTAGGGCCATGATTTAGTGGTGGATTTGACAGTCCTAGGTTAATGGTTGGATTTGATGATCTTAAAGGTCTTTTCCAACCAAAATGATTGTACGATTCTATGATTCTTTCAATATTCTTTTCTTTTAAATAAATGAAAAGACCAGTGTTCCCATTGTTGCAATTAGTGATGCAGTTTGTACAATCAACTTTCATAAATTTTATTTTACTCATCAGTCCAGTGGCACAGCTGTGAGCTATATCACAGGACAACTGTGAAGATCATTTCTGGTTCCTCATTCCAGGAAACAGAAAAGGCAACCCTTGATGACTCAGTAAATAATATGACAAGTTGAAGACCATGCTGCAAAAATATCTTGCCACTGTGCAATCAACACACCCTTGCAGATGTCATCCATTCTTTCATCTTTATAAGTGATCAATGCAACAACTAAGTCAAAGATCAAGGAAATTGAGAAATCAATGAAAAAAAAAAGTGCACTTCCAACGAATGAGGAAGAGGGTGGTAGCTTGGTCTTCCGACTTCACTTTCTGCCAACACCAAGAATTGCAATGAAAAACTCAGATCTTTGGTAGTTTGGAGAGTCATTCACTGTGTCTGCATATAGGCATACGCATGTGTGCTTATCACTACATACGCATCTGTATAACCTTGCATAAAATACACATATGTATAGTATACTAAATTATTTAACATTTTCTTAATTTTGCAAGGAAGCTAAGCACCTCTATGGAAGTGTTTAAATGCAGCTTTACACTAAATTAACTGAACATAGGTTTGAGGCTTTTTTCATAATATAAAAAGTAACCATTAAACGAACTACTAAAACAGCCTCATGTCTTGGTACTTCACAGTATTAGGATTTAGGTTTTAAAGAGATTTTAAGATACTGTTCAGGATTTTTAAAAGTTAGAGGAATCTGAGATCATTTAAGGTCCTAACTTCTACTTAGATTCCAAACTTCCCATTTAATTTATGTGTCTATATGCATTTTTATTTTGAAGCTTGGTGATGAAAAAGCGTTGGTAAAATTGACATGAACTTACTTTGATTAACTAATTATGAGATTTCTAGTGTAAATACATTTTAAAAATATAAAAAAGCTTCTGGAAAATTTATTGTTGTTCTAGAAAACAAGAATGTCTCTGGAAAGGTACATCTCAATTTTCTTACACCTAAATTTAATTACATGTTTATTGTATTGAGGAATATTTTTTGAGAATTCTACATTTCTTATGGTACTAAGAGAAGACAATATAAAATAAGCAATAACTAATGTCTTTATTTCATCCTCGATTATGTCTCTTTTTTTGTAGCTTTCATTTTAAAACAAGGAAATTATTCTGAAATTATGATGTAATGATTCTACATTAACTAGAATTTTCTCATCACATTGAGGCATGGATATTGAAATGCAAAACTATCAGTTCTACTGATTATTTCTAAATTCTAGTTGTAACACACAGCATCAAACAAATCCTTACTTTTTTGTTTTCCTCAGCATAACTTACACTCATGGTAAACTCTGGAATAGAATACAATGCAAAAACGTCTTTCTTATTTCTGAAGTGCAGGGTTAAACAGCCTTTTCCTTTTGATGCATCCGCAAAGTAAGCATTTTTCCTTCTTATCATTATAAAAATCTACCCTATAACGAGCTTTCTCCCATTATCCACAACCAAGGTGATACAGACTATGCTGAAATTGTCTGAGATTTTCCATTGGCTCAGAGGTGATGATAGAAAATGCTTGTTTCCATGATATTAATTCTTGTCCTTCTCCTCCAGGCTTTACTCGGATAAAATGTGCATTGGAATTTTTGCTTGGGTAAGGGCTTCAAAATATCTATGTATTCAAATGAGAAACAGAACAAATTTGATAATCTTCTTAACCTGGTTTCTTGATTTTTGCATTCTTCTGCTATTGCAGTTTATTCATATCTATATCATAAATTATTTATATGTAAAGTTTATTCTCATGCTTTAAAATAAGTAATACTCAAAATATTGAAAAATATTGTCTGTAAATAACACTTCCATATCATAATTTTTTTATAACTTTAAAACTAGTTTTATAAAGATATCTTCATGGGAACAAATGAGAACTTGGAACAGGGGTGAAAGCAAAAAAGATTTTTTTGGGGCAAAATTTTTTTTCCCCTTAATTAATTTGATCTTTGTGCTTATTCATTAACCACTCCATGTCATAACTGTATTGATTCATGCTACTAGTGCGATATCAAGGTCGCAGCTGAGAGTTCAAACAATGTATAGGTAATTGGGAAACTTAGTCCAAAGTAATCTTGACTGATAGTGTCTACATGTAATCCAACTTGAGAAACATTTGCTGTAAATCACAGATCAAAAAATGATTGAATTATCAATGAAAGAAAGAAAGAAAGAAAGAAAGAAAGAAAGAAAGAAAGAAAGAAAGAAAGAAAGAAAGAAAGACTAATCTGAATCTTGAAAAACTTGTGTGCAGTTACTAACTACAATACAAGTTTCCAGGATGACTTTGAACTAATTATTTAGGGTCAGATTTTTAAAAGGACTTTATATAACAACAGTAGCAACTTGGAACTTTTTAAAACCATGGAGGGGATCAATTCTTATAATGGAAAAATAGAAATAATATAGCAGAAATAGTTTGTTTTCCAGTAACAAAAAAAGGCCAGTACATTTGCATGCACAGATATGGTATCCTTACAGAAAGTTACTTGCAGAAGATTGAAAAAGAGTGAAAATGAAGAAATGTTAACCAGAAGTTTATGTTTCATGGTTCATTTTATTTCAAATTAGGAGTCAGTATAGCTTTTTTAACTGTGAAGGTGATTAACCACTGGAATAATATACCCAAAGTTGTGGATTCTTCATCTTTTGCTATAACATAAAGGAGACTGAATACCTGTTGAGAAGATATATTTTAATTCAAATGCAGGGTATTTTTTATGTTCACATTGAATTATTTGTTCAGTATTATATACATTACCTAATATGACAAAGTTTAACCCAGATAAACTCATGTTTTTTTAACTTTAAAATCTCTCTGACAGCCATAGGGTAACAGGTGAAGTAGCAGCAATATAAAAGTTAAAAATTTGTTATACCTGTGCTTCAAGAGATTCCACTGTCCACCTCTTTCCAGATTAATGGTAAAATTGTAAACAGAGACTTTGAGGTTAAAAGGAATTTTGGTCAAAATTTGAAGGGTACTGTTTTAATTTTGTGAGTTAAGGGGAAAAAAAAAGCTTGCTTCATGATATTTCTTCAAAAACCACACCCAACCATGTCCAGTAAAACTTAAAATTGGTAGTCTTATTTCATTTAAACAACAAAACCGCTTACACTACAGCTGCCACAACTCTTAAGTCTAATAAGCTGTTATCACTAGATGACAGTAGTCTTTACAAGTATGTATGTCCCACTGCTATGAAGCTAATTCTTAAGACAACTCATCCTCTGACAAGATTGATTCAATTTGTTGAAGTAATGGGCTATGTTTTAAAAGAGTTCAAATCTAAGAACCAAGAACCTTCTGCCATAGGCTATTCTACCTTCTCCTTTTTACCATGTGTGATTACAACATCTCTCAAGTTAGTAACTCAGATTTTAATATGCTCCCCTAGTAATAAATGACTTGTTCCAATAACTCCCCAACCCTGTACTGTTATAGTACACTCTGAGATTGATAAGTTTCTGTTATAATAACTTCTTTTTCCATTCTGAAAATCCTTTTTCAGTAATGGCATTGACATGAAAATTTCCTCCACATCACTTGTGAATATCAAGTATTAAAAAGAGTCTTAATAAGCGCAATCATATTTTAATCCAAACCCATTCTTAGTAAAGCTCTTTAATCAAAACTCTTTCACAATGCTGGCAAAAAATAGGACTAGATTTACGAACTTATTCAAATGACTTGATGGCAAAAATAGGTCAGTGGGATGCAAAAATACCACATTTCTTATGCAGTCTTTTGTTTCTAACTAACTTTGTCTTTTGTTTTGAAACTTTACATTCATTGGACACTTGCAAAGTTTTAAATTAGCTTTTACTCAGTGAGCCACTTACATGCCCTTAGGTAAAGACCATCATCCTGATTGCAAAATCTACTAGCTTTAAGCAATTATAAACCTAAAGTCATTGCATTTTGAAAGAATACGGGGATGTGTAACTTGTATTTGATGTAAAAGTTAAACAGTCAGCCTTTTTAAGAAAGCAACTGCACTGACCACACTCAGACATCAAAGCCTTGCGGAAATATTGTTTTGGGGGGGATGGGAGGAAGTCAACAATCCTCTCTGAAATGCTAAAACACACTATCCACTCCCCACTTGTGTCTTCTGCTGCTTTGCTTACCATCTCTATTTCTGCTAATATCTATACAGGAACAAAGCTTCACCTTGGCCATTTTAGAGATCTGTTAAATTAATTCATATGGATGGATAATGAATCATAAAGTGTAGAGAAGCATGGACCCACTGTGAATAAAACATTTAGAGCATGAAAAAGTTTAAAAAATTGTTGTAAAAAAAAAAAAAAAAGTAAATAAGCTAACAATCCTTCCTGTTCCTGCAGAAAGAAAGAAAACATTTACTGAAATAGCTACTTAATTTCTTTTAATTTTACACAGTGGATAAACTAGTTACAGAAATGCAGAAAATTTTCCATGACAAAAAAAATCACTTTCTACAAATACTGAATAAATGAACTCTAGAACAGTGAAACGATGCCATTCCTTAAACTTCTCTTTTAGGTCGAAAAGCTTTTGCCTTCTCAAAAATATTAAGACACCACATTCTTGTTCATAATACCCTTTCCTGGTGTAACGCTTGCTTGTATAAGTTGCTGTAAATCTTCTGTAAGATGCTGAGAAGCAGAGAAAAGCCTAAAGGAAGATCAGTAACCTAAAGAAAAAAAATCTGCCTTCATGAAATAAAAAATTCACTTTACAGATTAACGTATATTAGAATGCATAGCTAAACAGTTTATATATTCAGTTCTATAGCTGGTCATGCACAAATTCCTTTTGACACCAGTTGAGGTCAACTGCAGCAATGTGGTGTACTACACAGCTAGAACTGAACATATATCTCCAGCAACTCTTCATGGACTATCTAAGGAATACATCTGTGATTCATCTTAAACTTATAATGAATTAGAGACTTATTTCCTACTTTGTGTGGACTGTGCCAGCAATTTATGTGCATTGTTGTGCCCTAGTCACGGGATTAGTTCAAGGGGTCCCTGAAAATAAATATTTTGTAAAAGAAAACATTCACACTACTACAGTTACTACTTAAGGTACATGAATAAAAAGTACCATTTTAAATAGATAAATATTTCAGAAGCAACATTTCTTATTATTACTATTGATTACAATTGTGGTTTTTTTTTCATCTCAGATTGGTTGACTGACAGTAGATGAACAAAATGTCATTAAAATTGCTGTATCAAGGCCCCTCATTTCACAATGGAAAGTCTAACTACCAAACTTTTATCATCATGATGGCACTACTTTCACCACCACTCTGCCTCTTACCTCTTGTGCTTCTCCCATTAACTCCTCAAACATTTTCTGAGCAAAGAAGATAGGCTGACTACCTAAATCTGGATCAGAATACAGCTCTCAGAGGCAGATACCTACTCAGAAAAGACAATTCTGAATATCTATGTGAGGATAAGATCAGCCATCCAGGAAACTTTTAAGCTTAATAGTTTTATCTAATGGTCCAGAAAATCCTACAAGCTCTCAAAAACTGTTGCTGTCTCATACCTAAGTACCAGACACTGCTGATGAGACTTAGGTGGCAAATATTTCATCCCTGTTTTTCAAAAGTTTGTGTTTATAACAGTGCTATTATTTTAAAAAATATGTATTTTTAATATTTTTATGATAGTGTATGTTCTGGATTCTAGCTTTGGGTTGAAAAGCTGACTAATTCAGTTTGCACACATCTATCTTTTTTAAAATGAAAAATTTCAGTGTATATACATTTTTCCATCTTTCACTATTTTAAAACAGCTGATCTTTTTTTTATTGTATTCATTTTTTTATCATCATCAGTCAATACAAAGTAAAGTTAATATTTACCTTCCTTTATGAGTCATCATTTCTTTCCTATCCGAGATTCTTCTATATCACTATTTATTGCTCAACAAAATGAAGTTGTATCAGGCAGGTTTGATAGATGTAGCAGGTACTGCAAGTCATGTATATGTACAGATAAATATATGAGAAATACATCAAAAGCATGTAGCTATTGTATAATAAAAGGTCCACATTTAGGCTAGATGAATTTGTTGTTTAATAGACTGCTTAGCATAATGAACTTTATTAGGTACAATGCTTACTAAGACAGAGATGATAGGTACATTTACATTCTTTCCTACTTTTATGCATATCAGATGCCCAAAATAACTCATTAATTGTCACTTTTGCTTGCATGAAACAAATGAGAGTGCTGCCTATTGGCTTTATACCAAGGACACTTCACCCACTATATATAACCTGCTTTGCAGCTCTTAGTAGCTGAACTACACAGTTTCTAGACCTGTTATATCCCTACTGGAGAGGTTGCAGTCAATCTAACACAGAAATCATAATCACTTTCTAGGTATTTCAATGCCTAAGAAGTAAGAGATATTTCAGGAACATGTTAATATAAAAATCTGCAGGACAGTTAACAAAGTTATAGAATGGATCTCCCCTTTACTAACTTCTAGGGAGTTTTAAAGCAACATCAATAAAATCATGTAATAATTCCATCAAATCCTGTCATTGCATCTGCTTTAAACTCTGTAGCATTGTGTAATAATAAAAATACACACGAGTACCTGAAATTCTCATTACTTGTTGAACTCAAACCTCTGAGTAACTGTAAAAGAACAATTACTACCTTGGCAGCTGAGTTGATCTTAATTTGCTACTCAGTTAAGTAAGTCATTGTAACGCAAAAGTCTTGGTACAGATAAGTATGTGTTTTCTAAAAGAAGTTGAAAAAGCTGTTTGCAAAATTTGCAGATGTAGGTCACTTTCCTGCTTGATTACATATGCATTTATACATTTAATATTAAGCAGTCACTGGATATTAAGAAAGTGTTTCTGAGAGCCTGGACTATCTCCTCTCACCTAAATGCCCTACCAGTAAGCATCTGAAACATCATTTTCACCTCCTCTGCTCCTAGTGTTAGGTTGTTACATTCTTAGGCAGTTTTACATACACAGCAATCTCTAATACTGCAGAGAAAATGCAATAATCTGCAGCCACCAGTCTTCTTTTGGAATACGGAAGATATGGATTCAATGTTGCAGACCAAGATGGAACAACAACCTAGGTAGCCAATGCCAATTTTTTAACCTCTTGTGAAAAATTTTGACACTAGCATGTGCTTCTGCATGGCTGTGGAAGAAGCAAAGCCAGGAAACCAGGTGCATCCAAAAGTGTGACTTAAGCCTCTACATGAAGGTAATGATTGCAGCCTCTGGATCTTATTGCCTAAAGATGTTTTTCTCCATCCTTGTGTTAGTGCCAAAATCCATTTTAGTACATATCCTATTATAAACATTTTGCATATCAACTGCTGTGAATGCCAGTGTCAGAAAGCTAGATCTCACCATTCATTGCAACTTACTCAGCAGTATTGTGAATCCTTCTCCCCAAGCCAAGACTATTGGTAGAAAAGCATTGTGCTTCACTTTGCTGAAGTAATTCTTTGGGTTTAGTACACAGCATACAGCTGGATTTTGACCATGTAAAGACATTTCATCTATGCTACTGACAGATATATTATAGAACAAAAGAGTTATCTCCCAGAACAGGCACAGCGGTGCAACCTCTCTATTGGTGAGGTTTAAGTGTTTGACCATTTTTTGGTGGTGGTGGGTTTGGTTTTGGTTTCGGTTTTGTTTCTGTTCATTTAAAAACATATATATATATATATATATAAGTGCTGTACTATTGTTGCAGCCTTATTCATCATCTCAAATAGGTAATTATTTCAAAATCCAGTCTATAATGTCTTTATCATTTCAGTTTGCACACAGAATATTGCATTGTACTATAGCCTGAAGCTTATACCTCCTGTAAGTCTCATTAGCCTGTTGTTAAAAAGGCACTACAATACAGTGGAATTATATTAAAATATCTAGTTGCATTTCCTTAAGTTTGTGGAGGAAAAATTCAGTTATGTGAGCATGGAAAAAACAGAAAATTTTCTCTTTCTTTAATGAGGCACAACTTAACAAAATGTCTGTAAACTAAGATAATTAACTCAGACCTATTCTACAAATGTAGTAAAAGGACAGAAATTATTTCTAGAAATCAAAATATAGGGCAGAGATTTGATTCATTGCTATGCTGTAGTAAACAGAATCTCTTTTTACATCTGTATATCTGAACCTGTTTCAACTGTACCTGGAGACACACAAATGTATAACATCATGAGGCTGTAATTTTTAAAAGGCAAAGTTACCACTGGTTTTAAATGGTAACTGATTATTAATGTCCTTTTAAAATTTCACCTTTAAATATACTAATACTATGCTATGTGAATATTTGTACATACGATGTTTGGGAAGGGGCTAATTTCCGATAGATTTGCTTTGTTTTTGAACTGGTTGTTGGGTTTATGGTTTTAGTTTGGTTTGGTTGTTGTTTTTTTTTTTTTTTTCATTTCAGAACAAAACCAAATGAACATGTATACATGCATACATTTTGAGACAAATTAAAACATTCATTTTGTTGTCATAGGTGCTGGCAGTCTGGAGGAATGTAAGTCATGCTACCAAAGCTTTTTGTACACCTGCATGACTGGATGTGCATTCATCAACCGATCAAACACATTCCTTTTCATTTGATAGGCACGTGTCCCTTCACATGAGGGAACAGACAAGTTGTCTCAGTTCACGTCATCTGATAGATGAATTCTTGTTACATGAGCAAATGTGTATTTAGTGCATGACAGAAACCCCTTCCTCATAAGGTGCTGACATAGTAGGTGTACACTCAGTAACTTCTTTCTCCAAAAATCTGTGGCGTTTTTCATAAGAATGTAATTAAGAATAAATTCTGGACGGGATTATTAGCAGTTTTGCAGAACAATCTGGTCATAAACTTGTGAATTAATGTGGCAGAAAAAGTTGAATTTTGTTTTCTTTTAGCTTCCCAGAAGACAGAAAGCACCATGAGTATACATTAGGATGAAACTTAGTTTGTGGTAATTTTTAAAGTTTGTGGTAATTTTTAAAGTTTGTGGTGTTTGGTGTTTTCTTTTGTTTTGTTTTAAATATAATAACTAACACATTTTAAACTGTGACAGAAACTGTTCAAGGCAATCCCAAAGTCTTCTAAAAAAAAGACAACTTTTGGACTAATCATATGAAGTCCCTGACAAAATAATAAAATGCTACCAGTAGCAGAGTTCTGAATATGAAAATTTCTGGTCATTAGAGAATGCCAAAACCACCGTAATTCTGAGTTGTTTCTACTTTTCTTGAACGTCTATTTCATCACAAAAAAATAAAGAAGAAACAAGTTATTTCTTCTGCTTGTGATAAGTTGGTAGAGAATGCTTTGATATAAGTGTGCAAGGCTGACGTGGTTTAGGCCCAGCCGAGCACCACGCAGCCGCTCGCTCACCCCTCCCCGGCGAGGTGGGGAGGAGAAGGGACAAACAAAGGCAAAAGCCCCGTGGGTTGGGGTAAGGACAGTTTACTGGGACAGCAAGGGAGAGGGAAACAAACAACAACAGTGCTGATAACAGAGATGATACACAACGGGTGATAACAGAAAACAATTTACGATCCGAACCACCGACCAGACCCTCAGCCCTCCCCCGGAGCCACGCCAAACCCACCCCTCCCCGACTAGCCCCTGTTTATGGTGAGCATGGCGTCACAGGGTATGGAATAGCCCCCCCAGCCTGGCTCACCTGGCCTGGCTCCTGGTGACATTAACTCTAGCCTAGCCAGAGCCAGGACAAAAGCGTGCAGAAGTTAGGTATAATAATGGTAAAAATAGATCCAACAATTGGAATTATAAACTAGAAATAGGTTTAAATGTCCAGAGAACAACTATCTCTTTTGGGGATAATTCTATATACACAAGAATGACTTCATGGCTTTAGCCGGAACTGAAAAATACAAAAGAGCCTTTGATATTGTATTCTGGGTCACCTTGTTTTCTGCATTTTTTTTCTTGATCTCCACTGGCTTTACTAACTAACATCTGAGTCTTGTTTTAAGCTTGCTGATTGCATTGAATTTGTATTTGCTATGCAATAAGCTGGCACTAAGAAGGATTTTGATCTTTAATCTGGTTCAAGGGATTCTAAGCAGCTCTGATTCCAGCCATAGGCAATGCGTGTACTAAATGAGATTGAAGGACAAATTAAAATAAATAATGTTTGAGTAAATCACTTTGTCCTGGTTAAATGCATTTTACAATTTCATTTTCCCTTGCAAAGCAGGTTTTAAAGAAATTAACAAGTGTTTTATTTTTTTGATGTAAGTATAATGAATCTTTTTCCACACAAAAAACCTAACATCATTAAAGTTCTGTCTCTCCTCCATGTATTGCAACAGCTTCAAAGCTTTTGGATAGAAAACTGAGGAGAAGTCAGAGATCTGTAAAATATATTGCTGTATTTATTGCCAAAGGCAAAGCATGGGAAATTGGTTAAGGCTTTCTTAACAATCGTAGTTCACTTGAGTAATGATGTTTTAGGCCTTTTGACTAACAGTAGCTCCTCAGCCAGACAATAGCAACTTTATATAGTTTGCATTGCTCTAAGAAATAAAGTCTAATAATGAACTAGCTAGACAAAGAACAAGGAAAAGCAGGTTTATTTGATGCAGTGATTTTAGTCATCTTCCACCTGTCAATATTTACATTCCTTAGAGTAACATTTTTGTGATGTGTTGCTATATTTGGAGAAAACTAAACAATACACTGAAAAAGTTGTCCAACACTGTAATAAGGGGAAAAGCTAGAAAGGATAATACATATCCTTTAAAAAACATTACTGCAAGAAGCAAATTAGTAGAATAACTAAGATTTTTCAGCAGATTATCTATGTTAAACAGGTAACAGTACCCAATAATCTCACAGACTAAACATTGTTTGGCCACAGGTCCAAATAGAAAAAAAAAATAAATATAGGCATTAGAGCACTTTGAGACCTGTCATTTTATGTTCATCAATTATATCTCTGTATGCAAATATGTTTTTATAATTTAATGTATATAAATACGAAATGTCAAAGCAGCATATGCACTGGTTCAGAAAGGGAAAATCATTACAGAATGATGTCTTAATGATCTTTTCTGATTTCTAATCTTTTAGGGTTTTTTACTATTTAAAAGCATAGTTCTGGGAAAATTCATGTTGTTTTCAGTACAATCTGGTGCCCTTATAAAATTCAGGGATAAAGTCCTGGACGATTCTGCATTAGTGCTAAAATTTCTGTTCATTTTAGCAAGATAAATGCTTACTCTGTATTGGATCAGGAATTATTCAACTCCTGTTTATTTCATCTAGCATTATTTTTCTGTGCTTCAGTATTCCCACTCCACTCTTATGTAAAATTTCTTGTGCGCTACAGAGCATGAGTGAATCACTTTTCATATAACTTCCCTCACATTTAATATTGGAGCACCTTGGCAGAATTTGACTGCATACTACCAGTGCTCAAATAAATCTAATATCTAGGATGTTAATTGTCTGTTAATATTTCAAAGTCTTTTTCTAAACAGAGGCTTATAATGCTGTTTGTGTACCTTGCCCCCTCCCCTCAACCCCCAGCTCTAAAAGGGAAATATAAAAAAACCCTTTTACTTATAAATGAAAATAAGTCTTTGGGCTCATTGAAGTTGATTGAACTTTTCTTCAGTTGTGCCCTGTGTGAAACACAGTGCATTCCCACATTGCTGGTTCGGATTAAAACTAGACAAGTTCTTCCATTATGGAATCCAGTACAGAATTTTGTACATACTTATATCATATATTCAACTGATAACTATAATACCATCATGATGACCTTATGCTTGGTTTGTCTCTTTTACAATACTCAAAGCACAAATAAGATGACAAAAGGTAGCATTTCTCTAGCTGCTGTTAGCTGCTTTTCTGTCCCTTCTGTGTGCATGGATATTTCACCCTGTATTGTTGGTCCAGGTCTTTCTACATTCGAGTACAGTAGTGCTCTATGAATCTGAAGGACCCCTATGCATTAGTTTGGAGAAAAAGATCTAGCTTTAAAAGCTATTTTTTACTGTACAAATCAAGTAAAAATGCAGTTTGACTCACCTTGGAGAAAAGTTCTGATGCTGTTTTTAAAAACTGCTGGAGAAGGATTTCATTTCCTCTAAAAGAATTCCCAGTAGCATGAGAAATAGTTAATACTAGTTTATAGCTTGCTTCCCTCAAGATGATATAAAACTGTGCTTCCCAATAGAGTATTTGAATCACCAGACTATACTGTACTCCGGTGCAGTAGGTGTTAATCAGATCTTAAGAGAGCTCTAAAGGTGGAGTGCACCTACAGAGAAAACAGTAGGTTTTTGGGACAGAGATGCCCGGAGGATATGGCCTTTTAGCAAGGCTTTTGATCAGAGGAGGAGACTACATAGAAAAGAGATGTAAAATAATTCTATTTCCTCTGAGGAATGGGAAATGTTGGCACAGTGCTTCTAGCTCACTTAAAGGAAAACAGCAGAAACAGCAGTTCTTCTTCAAGGAAAGATTAAATATTTTGAAATGTTTCATGAGAATGCAGAAAAAGAAAAATAAAGAAAATAAAGAAAATAAAGAAAGGAAGAAAGAAAGAGAGAAAGAAAGAAAGAAAGAAAGAAAGAAAGAAAGAAAGAAAGAAAGAAAGAACTTGACATTCCTTTCTCCACCCCACAAAAAAAAAAAAAAAAAAAAAAAAAAAGGAAAAAAAAAGGAGGGGAGGAGGTAGGGTGGGTAGGGAAGTAAGCGAGAACATACAGGAGACCAGTACTTAATTCCCTGCAGTATATGTGTCAGATGAATAATACAGAGTTGATTCACGCACGTGACCAAGATAACGGGATATACCAAAGCACAGAACTCCTTGGAATGGCTGTTAAGAATGCCCATGCCTAGAGTTAATGTCCAAAGCTTGATACCATGTCAGCATGGTAACAAAAAATATTGAAACTATCGAAGTAGTACAGTGATAATCCCTGATTAATATTAACAATCACATTCATAGGATTCTGAAAGGAAATAAGAGACCTTCATTGGATGCTTACTGAACACATGGAATATTATAAAATTAAATTATTGATGTCACTGTTTTGAATTTGGTGCAGTTCTGCATGTTTCTAATAAAATACTGTGCCATTTTCTGTGAACAATAGTATTCAATTACTAGCTTTTGGAAATATTCAATTGGATTTAGCAATAAAGTGTAATAGGTCCCCTGGAACTTCTTACTTAATCCAGAAAATATTTAGTGGTCTATTCAGGATTTTGCCTGACATTTGGAAAGCATATTAGAAGATTGCTTGCTGGTAAATGCAACTACTACTTCATCTTGTTTGACAGCATCTACATTATTTGATAGCCTGTGACATCTTTGCATTATGAAGCACTGTGTGCCACTCTGCATTTATTTAAAAACAAACAAACAAACAAACAAACAAATGTTTGTAGCTGGTCTTTTCATAATGCACCAAAACTGTATAGGATTCAAATTTATATAAAATAGATATAAAATATCTATTTACCTGTAACAGAAATAGAACTTTTCTCCTATGTAACAATAGACCATCCAGTCTATCAGACTACATTTCCAGGCCCCACGACTTCAGAAGGATGTAAAGGTCTTTGACTGTGTCCAGAGAAGGGCACCAAAGCTGGTGAAAGGTCTGGAAGGAATGTCCTGTGAGAAATGGCTAAGGACTTTGGGCTTGTCTAGTTTGAAGAAAAGGAGGCTGAGGGATGCCCTGATTGCTCTCTGCAGCTTCCCGAGGAGGGGGAGTGGAGAGGGAGGTGCTGATCTCTTCTCCCTGGTATCCAGTGATGGGACGCACGGGAATGGTTCAAAGCTGGGCCAGGGGAGATTTAGACTGGACATTAGGAAGCATTTCTTTACCAAGAGGATGGTCAAACACTGAAACAGGCTTCCTAGACAGGTGGTCAATGCCCCAAGCCTGCCAGTGTTTAAGAGGCATTTGGGCAGTGCCCTTAAGAACATGCACTTGGTCAGCCCTGAATTGGGCAGGCAGTTAGACTAGGTGATTGTTGTAGATCCCTTCCAACTGAAATATTGTATTCTATTGTATTCTATTGTATTCTATTGTATTCTATTGTATTCTATTCTATTCTATTCTATTCTATTCTATTCTATTCTATTCTATTCTATTCTATTCTATTCTATTCTATTCTGCTCTGCTCTGCTCTGCTCTGCTCTGCTCTGCTCTGTTTTATACCTTTCACCATGTATTTCACAAACATTTTGTCACTAATCTCTGTCAGGAGACAGGAGAATGAACCTATCCCCTCTTATGAGAACTTTTTTTAATAGCAAAGGATGTTGTTTCCTTCTGTTAAAAAAAACACTGATGGTCCTAACAGATTCTTCTTAACCTTTTTAAATATTACATCACACGATTTCCTCTTTTTTCTCTGATCTTGTTACTACTTGGTTGATTTGCCTACAAATGCACGCAACAGGGATCTATTGATTATGTGTATCTACAAGCAGGGTTACAAAATCTTCTCTCAAGGAAATTCTTTCTCTTCCTTCAGATTCATCTCTTGATGAATTTTGATCTTGACATTGACTTTTCTAAGAGTACCGAAGTTATTATTCCTACAGTGGCTTGTACCAAAATGAAATTGTATTTTTACGAAGATGTGCTTTTTAATAAAGAAATGTGCTGCATATGAATATTTTCGTGAAATCAAATTATAATCTGGTCATGGAATAATTGTCAAGTCAAACTCTTAAATCCACACAGGACTTTTCTAGAAGTTAAACTACAAAAGTCAATGGATTAAAACTGGCGTAAATGCTGCAAAAGTGTAAAGTCACTTGAAATGGTGCTCAAGCCAAATAATCACCAATGATAGCACAGGTATTTTTATGTCTTCTAAAACTTTCCTGATTTTATATATAAAATTTATCATCGGTGAAGTGCAGAGATAACTGAAGGCTAACCATTAAGATAGGTTGATAATTATAACCATTATAATAGGTTGATAGTTTTGATAATTATAAAAAAAAAAAAAATTATGACTGATGACCTTTTGCATTAGCAACTTCATAATATAATATAATATAATCTTTATGTACCGATATCAGAGTTAAAATATTTTCTTGGCCACAAAAGGTAGTATGGATAGCAGGAAGCATTTACATATGGAACATTATTCTTAAACGCATGGGTGAAGTAAATTCTTTAGTAAGGTCTTTCTGCTATATCCTTTTTGGTTCGTTTTATTGCCTTTCAATGTAATTCATGAATCCTGGTAGCTCCAGAATGCATTTAGCTCAACTAGTTCATCAAAGTGCTTTTTTTTTTTCATTATTTTTTAAAATTAGCATTGATTAGGTGAAATTTGTAAATTGTGAGAAGACAGAAAAATGTTACAATGGGTACATTAGCTTATGCACTTATGACATGCTGAAAGCATTAAATATAGACAAGTTACAACACTCAGTAGTCTAGGCACCCTAAAAATTTAATAAGCTTTAGCTGTGTGCAAGAATCTAGCAGCTGCAGGGACAGAGGAGGATGAAGGTCTAATCTATTGGTAGCATGTATGTTGTTGGCAAAAGTAATGTATCATTATAACCCTTCTTTCTGTTTCATTACTGAAAGTTCTCACAAATTGTCATCTAGTGCATATATCTACGCAATTACCTTTTGCTCTTTTTACATATTTTGCAAAAGTAGTAGGCAAAAACTAATACTCCCCAAAATAATTACATATTTCTAATAAGCACTTATTTCAGTGTTTTAAAAATATTAAAGCTCTACATATTTATTCTTTTATAGTCTGAATATAGTTGTCTGTTCCCAATAGACTTTTTGTGACCATGAGATTGATCTTCATGAACAGGAAATCTTTTTTTTTTTTTTTTTTTTTGATAAACATCCGTAGGAAGAAGCTATGTTCAGGAGGCAGATATTGAAACAATATGCTGTTAAAAGAAAATGATCAGATCAGTCTTACAGTAATCAGGTTTAACAGTCAATGCACAAAAGTCACAACATAACATTGGGTTTTAGCTATTTATTCAGACTGACTCTCCAACTTTTTTCTCCAATCCTGCTGCAGAAGAAATGTTATTGGAGCACACATACTGAAGACTAATATGCTTATGGAACATGGGTTTTCTTTCCTACTACAGCAGAGATTTCTGGAGCTGCAGGCTACAAAAATGGCATTCTGCATGATTCTAGCCAACCTGGAATCTACTTTAACTGAATTTGAAAGAGTCCAAGTCTTTGTTAGTAAATAGAGTCCTGAAAAAAAGCTGTGGCATATCTTATCTCAATTGCATTATGAAGTTGTGATGTCAGGATTTAGGTCATGTACTGTGAGTGAAGTATTCAGCTTCAAAAGATGTTAGGAAAATCCCATTATAGGAGTCACTCATTCTATAAATACTTCAAATGCTAGGCTAAGCTACGTGAAGTTAATAGACTTTCTTCCACACACACACCCCACACACACACACCCCACACACACACTCCCATTTAAATGCTCTAGAGTTACAGATTTTTCTTGTTGAATTTATTAAAAACTCTATCATGGCTAGAGAACACCTGTGTCTAGGGACACGAAGGAACCAGAAAACCCCAAACCAAACCAAAAAACCTATATTATCTTATCTGGGGGAACATCTTCTGTTAATTTTACCTTTTAATTTGCAAACATAGAATCAAATTTCAAGCAGCAGATAACTAGTAGATAACTGCATATTTTTTTTCCCAGTCATGTATCAGTGACATGCACTTTAAATTCAGTGGAAAGCAATGGTAAGATTAAGTTATCTGTATTGAAACCTCTCAGTTCAGAGGTGAAATGCAGCAACTTTAACAGTATATACTGCGGTGTCCCAGGGACGGAGAGAATAAAAACAAAAAAGGGCTGTAGAGTAGAAAATATTATTTTTTAAATCTGTAGTGTGTTGACACCAGCCAACACCCTTCCAGCCTCTCAGTCACTCCATCTCCACATGGCCAGGAGAAAATAAAAGGAAGATAAGAAGACTCACAGATCAACATAATGGCAGTTTAATAGGGAAAGAAAATCTGTGTGTGCAAACAAAGAAAAAGAAAAAAGAAAAAGAAAAAAGAAAAAAAAAAAAGGAAAGAAAAAGAAAAAATAATTAATTCACTATTTCCCATCAGAACGTAGATGTCCAGCCACT
This sequence comes from Aramus guarauna, assembly GCA_013400195.1. NCBI lineage: Eukaryota > Metazoa > Chordata > Aves > Gruiformes > Aramidae > Aramus > Aramus guarauna. The sequence goes on from VXBL01008716.1 coordinate 236,243, forward strand.
TCCTGGAAAGCAGGGCCATACATAATGGCCGCTTGAGAAGACAAATGTCACTATCAGTAATATCTCCCTTTCTCCTTTCTTTTCCTGAGCATTTATTCCTGAGCACAGCATCATATGGTGTGGAATATCCCTTTGGTCAGTTTGGGTCAGTTTTCCTGGCTATGATCCTCCAACTTCTTTCCTACCCTCAGCCTACTCACTGGGGAGGTGGGCAGGGCGAAGGAAGAGGAAGGAGGAAGGAGAGAAAAACTTGACTGTTCAGCAATAGCCAAAACACTGATGTGTTATCAACAGTGTTTTAGCCATAAATCCAAAGCACAGAACAATACGGGCTGCTAAGAAGTTAGTTAACTCCATCCCAGCCAGACCCAGTATGAAATTGTATCTTCCAAAAATGATCAAAGCAGGCTGATATTTAAGAGAAATTTTTCTTGGGATTTTCATTAGTTACCATTAGTGTCAGGACTAAAATTTTAAGAACAATTTTAATTAGAACTATTTAAGAAACAATTTAAAAAATTCAGTATTTGAGGGTAAAAGTTCTTCGTAAAATCAAACCATTAAAAATGTTTGCAGCTGAGCAAACAAATATGTGACATTTAAATATATTCATATTTTTTTGGCATAAACACATACACTGGTGAATATATTGCATCTGGGTTTTTCACAGAGCAAGTATCAACATTGTCTCTTATGCAGTACTTTATGTAGTTAGGTTAACAATTATAAAATGGCTCATTAAAATTCATAAACATATTTACAAATGAAGAACAGGCTTTTGATCTTCCAATCATTGCAAATATTATCTACAAAAGAAGCTGAAACACCAGACCTACAAGAAAATTCAAAATATGCAAAGGTTTTATCAGAAAATACAGACATTATCTTTCCTGCAGCTGTCAAATCAGTAAAGTAAAATTACAGCAATTTTCAAAATAAATGAAAATTCTCACTTTATACTTAGGCTTATGCTAGGAGGGCAACAGAAAGAAAAGATGGTATAATAGTTTTAATACAGCTGGGATAAATAAAAGTATAGCCAATGTGAGGCTGACTTAGCTGAAGTATAAGATGAAATACTACATCTAAGGCATCATTTGAACCCCAAGTTCATACTCACAGAGAAAACTATCCTTCCAGACTACAGATGCATAATGATAATATATTTATTTTAATATATTTATTTTAATATATTTTTCATGAGGTTCCTCACCAATTATGTAGCACTCTGTCTATGGAACTATAATCAATCTATGAACACTTCCTGTTGGGAAACTTCATCTAAACAGGGAAAAAAACAAAATGCTATCTTACAAAAATCAGTCAAAAAACTGACCAAATACACTTTAAATTGCACTAGCACGGGATAGATCTGCTACAAGAGGTAAAATTATTAATCCCTTTCCTGAAGAGGGAGTGCTACGTCACTCCTGAGCTCATGGAGAGGGAAAGGGGAAGGGTAATACTTTACTCACCATATATTACACCAATGTGACATTTTCGATAGCAAAATCCTAACCTCTTTCAGACTTAATGGCTGACAACAAATGATAGATCATCAAATGTAAATCATATTGTTTGACTAATAGAAGAATGTTACCTTTTTACATTAAGTTAATATTTCAACAAAAAAAATATTAAACTGAATTTGTAAATATCTAGGAAAAGCTTATAGATGTTATGTGAAGTATTTCTAGCTCAGTCCAAGAAATAATCCAGGGAAAATGTCAGGATAAGAAAATCCATCAGTACAGGTTGGATATGTGCATAATCAGAGAAGTAGCTTTCAATTTGTATATGACATATTAACAGTGAATTTATGGTCAGACAATACGGACTCAGTCATTTTATCACTGGGAAGAGAGAGCTCCAACATCAAGCCATGCACTAGCATAATAATATTCCTTTTCTTTGTATTATAGCAAGTTTTTTAAATTAGTACATATTAAGGAAAAAGAAGACTAATTAATACTGTGTTTGCAACAGCATCCAGTCTATGATCATAGAAAAAAAGGCTAATTATCACAGTATGATTTAATGGTAGATGGTATTGATCAAAAGCATTATTGACACTACTGACTATGTTGAGCTGTAAATTAAAGTTTTTCCTTATTCCTGCCCCTGGACACTGACTGAAGACTCTCTTAAAATGTCAAGGAGATTATGTGTCTACCAGTTTCCTGTTGTCAAAGATTTTTCTTAAGCCTCCTCTCTCCTGTTCTTTGTTACAGCTTCAGTTACCATCAGAAACAGGTGTTTTCAAGGAAGAATCACAGGACAGAGCGTAAAAGTCACTTTGATCCAACTCCCACCTAGGATTAGCTTTGCTGTTTTAGAAACATTGTTAGAGATAGTTTTACTTTCATTCTCCTCACAATTTAATGGGACATTTCTGTGGCCATCAGTGCCGCTCCATTTCATCCTTTGTTGTTCGGTACTGATCCTCCACTGGAAAATCAATATTGTAGGGACCATTCCTGCATTTTACTCTTAAAGTGGGACAACAGCAAAACCTAAGAATGACAGTACTGAAGAATTATGTATCTCTCTATCTGATAAATAGGAGTAATATACACTGAATGAACTTGGCATACCTTCAGAAATGAGTGAAGTATGCCTTTCCAAAATGTGTAAAGAATAATTTTCCACGTGACCTGTTTTAAAGTCATGTATTCAGCTAAAGACTGCTATAATAAATTTATTTAAAAATAAACCTGCGCCTATCCTTTGTGTTGATAACATACCAATGTGGGTGAAAAATATGGCAGTTAATCTTAAAATCATTATGCAAGAAAAGTCTATATGAAACAATTTTTTTTCTATTGGGTATAACAAAGAATTTTTAAATGAATGAGTGGAATTTATGTGAGTGTATCAGCTTCTACAATACCCAAATGCTGTCTGACTTATTGGGCAGTTATCACAGTAAATAGACTACTGTCTGCCTTTTCTAGGAAATGGCAGGAAGCATATCACTTTGTTTTGTAAGGATTCATAATGCCTCCAGTTTCTTCCTTGCAAAATATTTCCATGGAGGAAAGATTCTGGAAAATTAACTTTTTTGAGTATCAGTACAAGTATTTGAAAGCAACTTTACAATGGAAATATTTTCATAGATGACTTGGAAAAGGTGATATTTGGTTTCTTACAGCTATTTTTTTTCTTTTGATGATACAACAAAGTATTTGTGAGCCACTTGTGAACAGCACATTTTCAGATTTTAAGGGAACTAAATTAATATCAGATGATTTAATGAATTGGACAGTAGCAGGAGTAAATGATGAATAAAGAAAACTTTAGGCAGTCATTGAATGAAGTAATGAATTAGCAGGCATAATTCAAAATTAGTTTGTAGGAGTAATTTTAAAGTGGCTATCTGTAAGAGTTACATTTATTTATTTATTTATTAAATTGTAAAGATCAATACACATTTATTAAATAAATGGTTATATCTAAAATAACTTACCCTTATCTCCCATAGAAAATGTAGAGACATAGTAACAGCATTCCTGAGAACAGTCTTCCAGCTAATCTTGATTCATTGTGCCACTTTATGCATGGGTAGTGGAACTGGGACCATTTTATCTTTTCCTAAATGTCTTTTGAAGTTTATGGTCATTGAAAAATCCATGCAAATAAATTGGTGAAGTAAATGATATATGCACAGAGTATCAAAGCATTATGGTGGCTTAAATGCTTCTAGAAGCAACAACAGACAGGATGAAAGAGTTTGCTAACAAATATCTACGGTATTTCTTCCCATTCAAATGAATGAGTTCTTCAAAACAGAAAGGAATATTATAAGATCAATTTATGGTAGCTCTAATACTTTATGTTAAAGGCTGTTAGGAGTAAGTCAGCCTCAAGTCACGCCAACCTAGGACTCCCTCCTGCCAGACTCTGGGGGCTAACCCACTCCCCCAGGGACCTGGGGTCTCTGCCCAGACTGAGGGAGGTGGCTGCCACTTTCCTGTTTGCAGGTTCAACCACTAGTGAAGCTGACCACTGACCCATCCGACTTGGTGGGTTAGGACGAGGTTAACTTTTTAATTCTCTAAGTGGCAATCAGGAGTAACGACAATTACTCTAGAGGTTCAAACAAATCACAAATTTACTTAAAACTCAGCACAACTACAAAAGATGGAGGCTTGGCAAAAGTTATAACAATACTTAAAACTTAGTGAAACTATGAAAGATAATGGCTTAGCAAAACTGGTAGAAACATTACCCTAATGCACCAAAAATAATGTTAGAGACAAAGAGAGTGGCAGAGAGGAAAAGAAAGAGAGAAAGACAGAAAGACAGAGAAAGAAAGAAAGAAAGAAAGAAAGAAAGAAAGAAAGAAAGAAAGAAAGAA
>VXBL01008716.1:240737-254767 GCA_013400195.1 Aramus guarauna
GCACAGAGGACTCACATAAACACAAGCACAGACACCCAAATCCCCTCCTCCCCTTGTGCTGTCAGAGGCAGGAGGTCACTAGTGCAGGCACACACACTACATTCTCCAGGTTCACAAGCACACACACATTCACGGATCCCCTGAGTACCAGTGCAGCCCCTCTGTCCACCTGACACCGCTGCTTGCACCCCGGCCTCCTTACCCACTCCCAGGTCCCCTACTCACCCCTGGTCCAATTTGGTGCTTCTTGCAGGCATGCAGCACTCAAACACTTGTCCCACAAACAACCCGTAGTTGTGGGTCCCCTGGATACCAGCATGGATCCTCCACCCACCTGATACCTCTGCCTCAACCTGAGGCCCTCCTACTCGCTCGCTGCTCCAGCGTGAGGTTTGCCAGCGAATGCACATGCGCAGCCCTCACACACCAGGACTGGGGAAGAAAAAGATGCTCAGAACCCCAGCAGCTGGCACCTGGCATACGGACTGTGTGCTGAGGTCCAGCTCCAGCTGCCAGCACTGAGCTCCTCTATCACACCAGTGCCCTCGATAGCTGGTTTTTGGGACACGCACCCTCAGCCTTCTCTCTGAGAAGTGAATTTTAAAAATGCTTCCATGCCAAATCAATGATAGTTATCACAATTATTGGTTACACTTTCTATTCTATGCCATCCTAAATTAGATACAGTAAATAAAAATATTAACATTCAAGTTAAGACAGGATTCCTTCTTCTATTTGCATTTCTAATCGAATATGCACGTTGCCTTCTCTGGCTTGTCATTACATTTGGGCATAAGTTTGTTGCTTCAATGGCCAGCCACTGTATTTTATCTGTGAAGGTCTTTACATGATGTGGCATTAGACTCCCAAGCTGAAAAACTTCAGACATTAAGAAAAGGAGACAGGAGTTTCAGAACTGAAGATGTCACATATTTTTGTTATACATTGTTACAGTGATACTGTATGTTTTGGTGGCAGGGGGGTGGGGGTGCAAACAAAATTCTAACATTTTCTTCTTAATATTTGATTAATCTTTCTGGATTAATTTTATTGTCTTATTTTCTCATATTAAAACTAAAGAAATGAATTGAAATGTTCTCAGTTAAGTATTTAGTAAAGGTATCAACAACTCACAATGAACTTGGGTGGGTAAGGGGAATCTTTTCACTCAGCAATTCTTCAAGTAATACAAATATTAGTCCAAAAACTGGTTTTCCATAGAAATAAAAATAAATGTAGCCAGAAGTATTAAGAAGACTTCCTATCATTAGGAATTTGGGAAAGTAACTCAGACAAAAAGCCAAGCCTCCTCTCAAGAGGCTTAAACCCACAGGGCAGAATCCCTTCTTCTGTTATGATACTCAATTAGTTGAAAAACTGGAAATGTTTAAAATTACCATTCTAGACTAAGAAGGTCTCTGTTCCCACTCCTGTATGAACACAATGAGTAGTCATATGCATATACTTCTACAGAAAATATTCATCGAGAACCCAAAAAGTATGCTTCCCAATGGAAAAAAATACTCTCTGCTTCCATCTCCTGGTGGAGAGACACAGACAGAGTTTAATTTGCATAAAATTTTTATTCATAATTCCTTCAGTGACACATGGGAGTGATCATCACTATACACAAACTCATAATTAGTTGAGAATTGGAACTGCATGGAGAGAGGTGACAAGGGATTTCTTTCATGTAGCTAAAAGAACATCTGTGAGGTAAGGACTCACAGATGTTCAAGCATCCTACAAGTTATTAGTTGTCAGGTCCTGCAGACTATGTGCTATTGAGAGGTGAAATATAGGTGCTTCTTAAATGAATCTACAGAGGGCAGAAGAAAAGCTAAGTGAAATCCAGGTATTGTTTGGTGTTTTTTTTTCTTAACAGGAAAATAAAGCTGCATTTTACAGTTTCAGGTCTTGTTTATTCATTAACAGCAAAGAAAGCATGGAGCTTGGGTGATCAGGAAGGGTGCTGTTTGGTTGGCTGGGTTTTTTTACAATCTAATAGAGATTCCATCCTGAATCAAAAAACTTGTCCTAGTGACATTTTCCTTAGAATACTTCATTTTGAATGAGAGAAATAATCATTCAGAATTTCAGAAAGTTGGAATAGAAGCTCCTCTTACTATGAGGTTTAATATAGTATTAGCTTGAACTTAAGTAACTATCAGCATTTTATGAAAGAATCACAGACTATGGATCTGTATTATGAAATCATTTCACTGCTTTGTTCCAGTGCTCTAGTCTCCTGATCATACCTGCAAGGATGTGAGTGTGCTCCGGGGTTCTGTTCGGGAAGGATTCAAGCTGTTTACTTGGAAGGGAAGCAGACCAACTGTACACATCCATATCTACATCCAGCAGACAGTATGGATAATTTTGTTTCTCCTATTTGAAATAGCCTTCTGATAGCAGATTTCGTTTTCTCCACGCAATGCTGTCCTTCACATCAGCAAATTCCGTACTTTCACACTACCCACAAAATATGCATCCCAGTTTCAGCACAGTATTGTAAGAAAACAATCTGGAGAGTTGCAAAAGCCTTCTCATTATTCATTTTTCTGTCTCAGGTATCAGCACACAAAGCTGGAAGAGATCGGCTACCTGCAGGGACCTTGCGTTGTTTCAAAGTTTTGTTGTTGGGAGGATTCCCAACAGTATTACAAGGAGGTCATTTGCCATATCTGCCATATGGTCAACACGCTGCAGATGGTTACTGTTACTCTCAAAATCTTGTTATGAGCACAGGGGAGCACACCCTGTACGCAGAGCCAAGAACTTATTGTTACTACAATTAATGTTTTTACGGTATAATAAAAATACAGCAAACAGTTTTATTAGTCCAGTTATAATAATACCAACACTTATAGTCCAAATTATCCAATCAGTACAGAAAATTCTCCTTGATAATACAGTTAAAACTGTTATTGTCTAGTAATATTTAGCTATTCTCTACCTTTTCTTGCGTATTGTGCGCACACACTCTCCCAATGTTCCTCTCGTCCTAGGTTGATGGTGCTAGCTAGTCTTCCTCAAAAAAGTTCTTTGAAAAGAGTGCAGGCAAGTTATGACATATCATCCTTACTTCTCCCCCTAGGAAGAGTATGATGTTTATAGTGGAGAGCTTCTTCCTCCTCAGATCAGAATCTGCTTTAAGTTGATTCTGAGTAATTTTTAACACAATCTGCTCCATTGTTCTGTCTTCATTGGTTACAAACTCCACAATGCATTTATACTTTTTTTCTCTTTGTTAGCCCTAACAGAAGATTCACCTAACTCACAGGGTGGAACTTGTTTAGTGACCACTAATTAATCACAATTTCTAGAATCATTCTTTATCTGTAGTCTTCTATGTCACTTTTTTATTCTAGGGTCCAAACAGAATATTTTTTATTACTACTTATTAATTGCTATTTATTAATTAACATCAAATGTTACATCACATAACTGCACAAACTAGACTAATGCTAAAACAAATTTAAACAGTAGTCACATGACTGCTAGACAATTGTTATCACAGCTAAAACAAGCTAAGGCCAAAACAAGCACCAACAAGTCTTGAGCCCATGTCATGTCCTTTTACAAGTAATGGCAAAATCATAGAATCATAGAATCATAGAATCTCAAGATTGGAAAAGACCTCTTAGACCATCAAGTCCAACCATTGACACAACACCACCGTATTCTCTAAACCATGTCCCAGAGTTCCACATCTACATGTTTTCTGAACACCTCCAGGGACGGTGACTCCACCACCTCTCTGGGGAGCCTGTTCCAATGCCTGACCACTCTTTCAGTGAAGAAATTTTTCCTAATATCTCATCTAAACCTCCCCTGACACAACTGGAGACCATCATAATTACCTAGCAACATTATGAGCAAATGTCCAGGTGACATTTAAAATATTGACAGTACCAGATGCCAATGTCTCGCTCAGTTGACAGGATCAGCAAGGAGATCTGATGTTCTCTAGCAGAAAAAGGATGAGATGGCCATCTGTCTCTAGCTTAGGCAAAAGGTTCCAGACACAAGAGTGGTTGCAGAGCAAAATGAGAAATAGTCCCACAAGGCAGAGAAATGAGAGTTAATTTTAGTATTTTCACCCATGTTATTCACTGTGGGTTTCTGTTGTAAGGGCCCTGAGAGCATGCTCTCCCCACTCCCATATTGGGGGTTTGGTTGCCTAGGCTCAAGGCCAAGTTTGATAGAGGACATCTGGTGAACTTAAGGAGAGCTGTTGTGAAGAAACCTGAGGGAGGTTCAACCTATCCCACCTCTGGGAGCTGCTTTTAACCTGATGATCTCCTGTTGGGCCTTGCCTGAACTACAGTTTCATCTGTGTCACAGACATGTCCAGGCCTGACTATGCATTCTGCCCATAAAGAATGTGTAGTTTACAGCTGGCCTCTGCCACAGGGCAATGATCTCATGCAATAACTTTTCCAGGCAATTGGAGTTCAGTTGGATTGTCACTGAAGGAGCCCAATGCTACTCTAGATCCAATGAGCCTAAGGATTTGATTTGATTTGATTTCCTTAGTCTAGCTCAGGTTAATAGAATCATAGAATGGTTTGGGTTGGATGGGATCTTAAAGATCATCTAGTTCTAACCCCCCCTGCCATGGGCAGGGACACCTTCCACTAGACCAAGTTGCTCAAAGCTCCATCCAACCTGGCCTTGAACACTTCCAGGGAGGGACATCTACAACTTCTCTGGCCAACCCATTACAGTGCCTCACCACCCTCACAGTAAAGAATTTTTTCCTAATATCTGACCTAAATCTACCCTCTTTCAGTTTAAACTCATTACCCCTTGTCCTATCACTCCATGTCCTTGTAAACAGTCCCTCTCCAGCTTTCTTGTAGGGCCCTTTAGGTACTGGAAGGCTGCTATAAGGTCTCCTGGAGTCTTCTCTTCTCCAGGCTGAACAATCCCAACTCTCTCAGCCTGTCNCATGCAGTTCGCACAGGCTCACCTCTCAAGGCTGTCAAGGTCCCTCTGGATGGCATCCCTTCCCTCCAGCATGTCAACCACATCACGCAGCTTGGTGTCATCATCAAACTTGCTGAGGGTGCATTGGATCCCGCTGTCCATGTTGACGACAAAGTTAAACAGTGCTGGTCCCAGTACTGACCCCTGAGGAATGCAACTCTTCACTGATCTCCACTTGGACATCAAGCTGTTGACCATAACACTTTGAGTGTGACCACCCAGCCAATTTCTTATCCACCAAGTGGTCCACCCATCAAATCTATGTCTCTCCAAGTTAGACAAAAGATGTCGTGTGGGACAGTGTCAAATGCTTTGCACAAGTCCAGGTAGATGACATCAGTTCCTCTTCCCTTATGTACCAACTGTGCAACCCTGTCATAGAATGCTACCAAATTTGTCAGGCACAATTCACACTTAGTGATGCCATTTTGGCTGTCACTGATCACCTCCTTATTTTCCATGTGCCTGAGCATAGTTTCCAGGAGGACCTGCTCCATGATCTTGCTGGGCACAGGGATGAGACTGACCAGCCTGTATTTCCCCACGTCTTCCTTTTTTTCTCCTTTTTAAAAATGGGGGTTATGTTTCCCCTTTTCCAGTCAGTGGGATCTTCACCAGACTTACATGACTTCTCAGATATGACAGAGAGTGGCTTAGTAACTTCATCTGCCAGTTCCCTCAGTTCTGTCTGTTGATGACAAAATCTCAGCAAAACCTGTAAGAACTCAGAAAATGTCCTGGTGAGTGTTTAGTACCTGAAAAAGTCTTTTCGATTTAAGCCAGTCAAGAGCACTGGTAGCATCAGTTGATTAAATCATCACAGATGACATGGGCAACAGGGTGCCAGTTGTCCCACAATGGAAACTAAGTGATTTGCAGAAGATATGATCATTATGAAGTTAGCAAATGTAGCCAGTTATGATGTTCATAAACCTGCCACAATGGTGCAGAAAGTCTTTATGACAAAATTATATGTTGAACAGAACTCAGTAGAGGCAGATTGTGGAAAAAAATTTTGATGACTAGATACCTGTTACAGGAATACTATTATTGGAAATTACAAAGATGCAGATGACAGTCTACAGGATGGCATCACAGAAGATGACCATAATCCTTCTTCAAAATTACTCCATCAAGCACTAGGAGCCAGGGATTGCTAAATTCCATGATGGCAAAAAAATCTCCTATTTTTAGAAATAGAAGACAAGAATATAGGATACTTTTTCTATAAGAGTTATGAGAAGGAAGCATATAATGTTACCTTTTACATCTTAAAACTCCAGAGTCACTTGTCTTTCCAATACCATACCACAGTATAGTCTCACATGAGTCATCTCTCTCTTGTAGGGGATCAAGAATGACACATCTGATATTGACTTAGCTCATTTGGATGGCCTCCAAACTCAACGCCTCTGCATTGATAGGTACTAAGCAGTTATTACCTGGTTTTGCCTGTTTTGCCATTAAGTTGTACAAGAAACAAACATGATGTAAGCTAGAGAGGCCAAATGTAAAAGAATTTAAAACTAATTCTTATTCAAGTGTGTAGTGATATGCAGTATGGATTTGATCTGTCAATGTGCAGAAGCTATAAATCAGCCCTCATCTATGATATAGAGAATTGAGCTCAGTCCCTGGGATATGCAACAATGACAGCACAGGCATTGTCAATGAGTACTCAGAACAAGAGCTGGACTGAATCTCATGAGTGCTTGGGCAGGATGCCACTTTGATAGCCTTTCTCTAATTGTTCACTGAAACTGGAACCTCATGTAATATATTCCACAAGGCCTCATGAACAGCTAAGGAGAATCACAATGTTAAAATGACATAACAATTACTCTAATATGAAATAACATTTCTAGGCAGAAAGGATGATATACATTTGAAAGAAAAAAGACTTCAGGACTTTTTAATTTTCAAAATCATCCAAGTCAACAGCAAAGCAACCTAATAACAAGAAGGAGGCATTTTCCTTGCCACTTCAGCATTAGGCTTTACTTTATAGTCACACATTTACTAAAATTTGTTTTGGAATTAAAATATCCCCAAAGAAATATAAGTTTAAAAATTCTAGAAAATCATAGAAATAGACCAGCAGTGTCTAAATTTGGAAGCAGAATACATCCAAAGAATAGTGAAGTAGAAACAGAAGTGCAGAAGAACCTTAGCACACTAGAAAAAAAAAGGTTAGAAAAACCTAAAACCCATAACAGGCAATATAATACTTATTGAACAAATAACAGTAGCATATATTTCTGTTGAAATGAGTGGAAATATTTTTTTTTTCTTTTCAGAACTGAGGTAGTGTGTTATTAGACATCTTAATAATAAATATCTCTGATAGGAAGTCACCACCTTTTCACTTCCCTTTTGATAGGGTTACAACATTTTGGCAACAACACAGGAAGTCAGATCCAAGCATCTGTAGGTGTTCCAGATGGATTACAGTCAATGATGGTGTGAGGAAATTACTTCCAAGCACAGTCCCTGTAGTTCTTTCACTCCACAGTAATGAAAGTGTCCTAACAACAGCATGTAGCTCCCACCATGCTGTGCACGAAAAGAGCAATCACAGAAAGTGCCCTAAATATTCATAGTGTCTCAGGCAACACTTGGGGTGCGAAGTGGTAACGCATATTACTTCATCATACTCCATAGTAATGATGTAATAATGCCTTCTGAAAGACACTTTTAGAAAACTGATGTGAAGATCATGTGATGCCCAGAAATGTAAACAGAAAGAGATATACTAATGGACTAAGATAATCTAGGGACTTTGGTGTATAATGTATGTGTACTTGGCTTCAGAAAAGCCTACTCTGTGGGCCAGTGCTTTGGCCTCATTACCACTACAGAGAGTAACATCATGAGACCCAAAGGGGCCATCTGTTGAGTTGGATAGTCTGCAAAAAAACATGTTTTAGGCATAAAAGCTCCCCTTCTAAGGTCTTCTTACAATGACAGAACTGTGATGCAACCCAAAGAAGTACATGTATAGCTTTGAAAAGAAATGAGACTTTCCATACAATTCAAATGAACTATATCGGGATCACTGATGACTCAAGATGATAACAGTGCCATACACATACCTGGTTGATGTTTCCAAATAGTTCTCTTTTAAATAAAGCAGGAAATCTTTTTAACCATTTATTTATTTATTTATTTATTTATTTATTTATTTATTTATGAAAATGAAAACCCAAACTTTGATGTCATTATGCTAATTACAGGAGTTAAAATTAACTAAACATCTGCGCACATTTCAGCATGGTGTTGGTTAAAGAAAGATTACTCCAAGTGGAACTTCTATGCTGTAGATTTCAGTGTGTTGCTGGAACGTTTGAGACAAGTGTAAATGAACAAGCTCATATAGGGAAAGCATTCTAGCCAGTCTAGCCACACAGCCAAAGAGCTCCATGTGGCTTAATTTACCCAGCCAACCTGTCCATGCTGCAAAGGTTAACATGCTTCCTGTACTCAAGTTAGCTCATAAAAGTCTTGCTCAGCATTTGTAAACCACACTACAATCTGCAAAGTGCATGTAACTTGAGAAGAAATGACCACTATAGATGCTAATAGAATTTTATTTTTCAGGAGTTTTTTAGTTGCCTTAGCTACTTGTCAGAGAATTGTTTTCAGATTTAATGGGTAAAGTGATGAATACAGCGTGGGTTTCTTTGCAGACATGAGAAGAAAAGATTCACCAGGAGGTGAACACTATAAACCATCGGTTGGTAGGGAAAAATTCTTTTGCTCTTCTCATCTGCTGCTTCCTACTTCTCTTTTGTTGTCAGACTCATTGTCACCCATGAACACATGGTGCACAAAGAACATGTTGTTCATGTGATACTACCTATGTAAATGAGGTTTTTTGTTTGTTGTTTTTTTTTGTAGGTCGTCCTGTAAATTTTGTCACCTGCAGAGATCAGTAGAAAAGCTGCTGTTTAACAACCATTGTAAGTGAACTATTGTAAATCACAAAAGAGAACTCAATTCTTTATGTTTTCAGGCAATAGTCATTAACTCTTCTTAATCTTCTCTTCTTCAAATCTATTTGGGTAATGATAAACTGTATAACAATAAAAGAATGAAAATATCTTGCTTTACTTCAATCCCTTATTATTTGTTTTAATATACTTAAAGAAAGTTAAGAATGCAGCCTCTAAAAGACAGCTAGTTATATAAAGATTTTCAGAAACAAGATAATACAGCACCTTCAATATACTTTACAAGTGGGTTTTTTTCCTCCCTTGGATTTAACATTCAGTCTCTTACTCACAACAGGATTACAGTTATAATCACTGAAACATTTCATTCCTTCTTAATTTTCTGTTTACAAGCATTGTTAGCTCAGCTTTAAAACTCACAGCATGGATTGCCTTCATATGAATAAAAAAAAAAAAAGTCACAGAAAATGTATTGCCTTCTCACTATGATTGCACTTACTTTTGTTATCAAAAAACATTTTTACATCAACAATTGTATATTAAACCACCATGACATGGGAATTAAAAATGAATCACTACAAAGTGCTGCAAGTGTTCATTTTAAATGGAATTAAATGAACCCCTATGATTAAGCATTACTTCTCTGCCATGGCATGTGAACTTAAAATAAATATATAATAACCTATTTTAATTCTGAAATTTAAAGTTGTGCCAAAGTGATTGATGCAAAGCCAAAAATATATCAGCTGTTGCTGGTAATGTAAAAATATTAGAACAATTCACACAAAAGGTGTTTGATGTCAGAATAAGATTTTTTATGATTGATTAGCTTTTCAGAAAAAAGCAATTAAGGTTTATAAATGTCTTAGAATTTGTTGTGATTTGCAATTTTTTTGTCTACAAAATTGTTTATGTACATATTTTATTGTCTAAGTATTGCTGATCTTTTATTATGTAACATACAGGATATTAAAAGAAAAAAATCCCTTTACTATAACAAATTCATAAAAGCTTGTGTGGATGGTCATTATATAGCTTATATGCAAATGAGAAAAAAATGCAAAGCCCAGTGAATGTAATTTTTGCCATTCCTAGTAAAAAGCTGTGGGAAAGCTCCAGCAAAACCAAGAGGCTGTTGCCCAACAAACAAAAGCATCTCAGGAGCTGGACCTGGGGAGGCTGTGGGGACACACTCACACTCAGCTGGGAGCAGCCAGAAGACAGCATCCCATGGTGAGGAAACATATAAAATAAACTCAATCTGACCTTAATATTGAGGAGCAGGGGACCCCCACTGTGCACATCATATTTGTCTCAGGAAAGACCTCACGATGCTGTTGACTCATCATAGCTCTCCTTCTTGAAGAACATTCCACTGTCACCTTCAGGATGCCAAGAGACATTGGAAGGGTGAGATCCAGGAAGGGCTTTTTGATATAACAATTTGTACTACATTTTTCTTGAAGCTTTTCTGATTTGGACTATTAGATTATTAGTGCATAAAGGACATCAATATTAAATTCTTAGCTCTTTATATACATGATGTGTTTTCTTTTGCTGATAAAAAATAATTTTGAGAATTTCAATGTGTAGGTTAGCCACAACATCTTTCAAATTTGAAATGACTGGTGAAGTTAACCTATTTTTTAATATTTGGATACACCAAAACAGTGAATTATGCAATAATTGTCTAGTTTCTTTGGTCATGAAATCTGCTCACCAAGTCAATTTTAGATGATACTGCCTGTGTTGGGAGCAGGGTGAGTGCGGCCATCTCACACCCCCTAAGTGGGTGAGCAGAGCCAGGGGTTGAGGCAGCAGGACTCATCCCCAGTCCAACCATCACTGAGCAGCTGCAATGCACTTCTGGCCTGAGGTTAATCTGGAAAGGTGGAAGGACAGTTCTGGACCAGCAGAAGAAATGCTGGAAGCAACCAGCAACAGCAAGGCTCAGGAGGCCCAGGGCTGGGTGAAAATGGGGCTCCTGGCTGAGGTGGGTCAGGGCAGTTATGGCCAGAGGGTGCTCACTCACAGCCTATTAACCTGGTCCCAAGGTTAAGAATATTAAATTAGATACTTAAATTTAAAAATCCATGCTATTTCATTTAGGCTTATACACACACTGTTACACTTTGACACTTAATAGCATCTCTTTCTGATTGGGTTGATTTGAGGAATATAAAGTTACATTTCTAGAAAGTGAACACAAAACCTGCTGTTTCAGTACATGTTGGTCACTGCAGTAAATTCATTTGTTTCTGGTTCTCACAATTATTTATTTTCAGAAAAATAGTTGGAATCTTTAGTTTGAATCCAACCTATAGCAAGCAATTACTCTGTGAAAGTTTTGTTCTTCCTCACAAACATTTTTGTATTTTTGTTATTAGGTTTGAGTATTTTTGAGCCTGAGCTTCAGAACTTCACTTTTCATTTATATTTTTGCTAAAAATATTGTCAGTTTTATTTTCACAAATTGTCTTCCTTGTTCCTAAAACTAAGCACAGATACAGACCCCTTTTGAATGTTCTTGAGAGTATATTCAGCCAGTTCAGTTTATGCATGTGATATATATATATATATTCTATCTTGATAAAGTTGGCAAATGAGATAAAATATTAAATGTCATTTAATAAAAACATATATGTATAGGAGTTCATCCACCTAAAACCTCCCACCTATGTATGTCCTATAACAAAGATCCACTCTATCAGTTGCCCAGAACATTTTAACACTGGTCATCCACGTTCACTATTGACCTCCTCAACATGAAAGACCTGTGAGTTATTTTTGAGTGCTAAGAAATGTCTTTCCAGATAAATATGTGCCCAGTGCTTGTAAAGCCCTATGACAATCCAAACTCTAATTTCCTAATCCCCCCAGAAAAGCTTAATTTGCTGTGGTTCAGGACTAAGAGCTGTGCAAATTCTGCTGGAATGCGCTTTTTTAAAAAAAATAAATAAATATTAATTTAGAGGATATAGTGCTTATCTAAGATGTGGGCAACATGAATTATAGGAACTCTTTCTGCACATGAAATCATCACTATCTCAGTCACAACACTGAGAATCCCAAGTGGAAAAACAAGGGCAAGGATTTTCTAATAGTTTGCTATGCTCTTAGTGGAGAAGTAAAAATACCTAACCTAGTAAAATGAATTTCCTTCTCCAGATATTGGAGGTGTCTTCCTTTACCGACTGTATGAAACATTTAGTCATTTTAGGAGAATAAGTTTATCCTCCAGGGCTACAAACCTAAAATTTAGCAGAAGTGCAGAGATTAAATTTTGAATATAATAGACTGGGTTCTATTACTTTTTATCTGCAAAATATTGTCAAACTCAACATATTCCTATATGATATTTCAGTTTCCACAGCAGCTTATCCTAGCAGAAAATTGCTAGCCATGTTTAGAACACAAAGTACAAATTCATATTAATAACACCATGATAATATTAACATAATAAAACAAGGATGCCCACTGAAGAAGCAAGTTCTGCAGTAACACAAGCAGAGAAAAAATTCAGCTTACTTATTAGTGTAAGGCTCTGATAACAAGTGAATGTCACAAACACCCATCTTGACACAGGCAGGGATGGGCTGATGATGAGGGACTGTTGACCAAGAATGGAGCCTGCAGAGGCAGGATAATGTCTTGTGAGCCCACTCCTCTATTCCTGAAACATGCAAAGACCATCGGTGCCCTGTGCGCCGTGTGCCTGTGAAAGATCGCCACTCACTTGGTCAGCCCTGAAGGGGAGGGCGACAGTGAGATCCCCAAGACCCCACAACCCACCAACTCATTTCTAGAACATTTCTGAACATTCCTGAGCACATCCTGTGCCTGTTCAGTGATGACAGACCCCCGCCCATGGGGCGGGAACATCGGGTTATAAAAAGGGGAAACATAAGTTTTTGGGACGCACCTGCCACCTGGGGACTACAACTACAAGCAGAGAACTTCGCTGGATCCAAGGGTGGTGATGTCTTTTCTCTCTCTTTTCTTTCTCTCTTTCTTTTTCTCTATCAGTCTCTTCATCTCTAATTTAATTTTTGGCACATTAGTGTAATATCGTCACACATTTTGCTAAACCCTTACCTTTCATAGTTCTGCTAAGTTTTAAGCATTGTTATGACTTTTGCCAAACCTCTATCTTTTGTAGTTCCACTGAGTTTTAAGTAAATTTATGATTGGTTTGAACCTCTAAAGTAGTTGTTGTTACTCCTGATTACCACGCAGAGAATTAAAAAGTTAACCTCACCCTAACCCCCTGAGTGGGATGGGACAATTAGTATGAAAAGTACAAGAAAAGAAATGAAAATGATGGTGTGGGAGCCAAACAGCATACATGCCATTAGTTATATGTACCATATACAACCTAAATACAAAACTTTAAGGATTAAGTATGAGTCATCTGAGCAGTCTTATTATAAAAGGAACCACTACTTTTGCAACCCAAGTGAATGAGAATTTGCTATTTTTCCTTTATTTTAACTCTTCTGCGAGCCTTGCAAATACCAAAGGGTGTCTGTGAATAAAACACATTATACTACAATGCTTAAAGTGTATTTCTATTCCATCGTACTGTTTTCTGCAAATTATATTATTTTGATACCATGTTTATATTACCCTTGATGCTAGCCAAGGCAACATTTGCTCAGTTTCAGCTGAAACACAGTTCTCCCAGTTCATAGTCCTGCAAAGTAACCCTGCAATTCAAGAGTTAATGTGTGTATGTTCATGTCTAATATAAAAAGTGAAAATGAGGCCAGAATTTGTTGTTGAAATTAAAACTTAATGAACAGCTTTGTCAACGATGTACAAGACACAATAGAATTTAACTTACTCTTTCAAATTTCCATCAGGTCTTGAAAGATAATATGATGTAGATTTTCTTTCCCTACAAAAAAATAAGCAGCTGTGACTGCAAAATACATATATGAAGCATATCCTTTCAATGAGAAACCAGCCCAAACAGGTAATTGTTTTGTTACAAAACACTTCACATATTAACACTGTCTGGCTGCCTCTACTCATCATTCCCACGTATTAAAATTAATTCCCTTAAATGGTACTCAAAAAAAAAAAAAA
>VXBL01008716.1:263657-306079 GCA_013400195.1 Aramus guarauna
GGAAGGAAGGAAGGAAGGAAGGAAGGAAGGAAGGAAGGAAGGAAGGAAGGAAGGAAGGAAGGAATAGAAAGTCTCACTAGAGTGACATAATCATAATTTATTATTATCAGATTTAGTTCTCCTTTCTCTTAATTTGACTTCATCTGTGTTCAATTCTCCATCTGCATTCAAAAAGGTCCTTAAGCATGTGATTACATTTAATTATGTACTTAAGTCTAATTGATTTCAGTAGGGTTTTAAAGCACATCCTGTGTATTTTTAATATATCTTAATCTAAAACAAATTTGATACCCATAAAATCACGCTTGATGGGTATCTGTGGTTGACAGTTATGTTCAAGAATTCTTCAGCTCATCAGCAACAAATGTTGAAATATGTCCCAGTTTCCAAACTGAGTTCATACTTTGGTCATTCACATTCTGTGAGGAATGGACAAAGGATTCAGAGTGCAGCTAAGACTGCTCCATGTCAGATTGTGGTAATCTTCGTCTTTTGTATAGCTTTAGCTATACATTCTTTGTAACTAGCAATTGAGCAACTTACTAACAGTATTTTGGATTTGGTGTAAGAAAATACTTTGATGCTATTAGAAGCACTTTAAGCACTCCTTGAAATTTATCTTCAAAACCTGACAGCTTTGTTTCATGGTGAGAATAAAACCTACAAGGAGAATGGTTTGACCTGAGATATCTGAAAACAAATCAGCTATAATCCTGTCCAGACTTGGCCTTCAATGTGAAGTGTCAAGGCAAGCAGCAGGCCAGGAGAAAGAGAGAAAGAAAGGAGAGGAGAGGAGAGNGAGCAGGTGGATGCCTGAAGGAGGCTGTGACCCCATGGGAAGCCCATGCTGGAGCAGGCTTCTGAAAGGACCTGTGGTCCTGTGGAGAGAGGAGCCCACGCCGGACCAGGTTTGCTGGCAGGACTTGTGACCCCGTGGGGGACCCACGTTGGAGCAGTTGGTGAAGAACTGTAGCCTGTGGGAAGGACTCATGTTGGAGAAGTTCAGGAAGGACTGTCTCCTGTGAGAGGGACCCCATGCTGGAGCAGGGGAAGAGTGTGAGGAGTCCTTCTCATGAGGAGGAGGGAGTGGCAGAGACAACGTGATGAACTGACCCCATTCCCTGTCCCTCTGTGCTGCTTTTGGGGAGCAGATAGAGAAACCAGGAGTGAAGTTAAGCCCAGGAGGAAGGGAGGGGTGGAGTGAGGTGTTTAAAGACTTGGATTTATTTCTCATTACTTTAATCTGTTTTGCTTGATAATAAATTAGATTATTTTTTCTAAGTTGAGTCTGTTTTGCCTGTGATGCTAATTGGTGAGTGAGCTCTCCCTGTCCTTATCTAGACCCACGAGCCTTTTGTTGTATTTTCTCTCCCCTGCCCAGTTGAGGAGGGCAGTGACAGAGCGGCTTGGTGGGCACCTGGCCTCCAGCCAGGGTCAACCCATCACACTATTCTAACTAAACAGGACCAGAAGATGGGCTGAAACACTCATATGAAAAATCCTTGTATATATAGTGTCAGCATGTTCCCTGGTATAAATCTGGCCCACAGCAACTGCTGTTGTTGCAAATAATCCCCAGGGATTAGAGGTTAGATAAAAATAGAGTCTTTTTCCTTCAGGTCATTTGGGTGAATCAGCTAGTCATCAGAGAAACACAATTAGATCATAGGTGTATTTTTCTCATAAATTTGCTTGTTCTCACATACTTGAATGCATAGACAGAGAAAGCAGGTAGCTATAGTCACTGCCTGTAATATACAAATGTGTATGTTTTACATCATATTCTGAGCCTTTTTTTTTCTCTATATGGTGAAGAATAAGCGTAGGAAATCTTTTCCTCCTACCAAAATAAAATACAGAACTCAAGACACATGTGCTGCTAATATATATTAGTTTTGCTCCACTACTTTTAATTCCCAGCAGTTTTAATGGACAAACAACAGTTTACATGACCAGTGGGACCCATTAAATCGGGTCTCTTCCATGCTAAACCAAAACTACAGCAATTGCCTTGGACTCCACATTGCATTGTTCTGAGTCATCCTGAAGTCAGAAAGATTCATTAGTTTTTGTAATAAATTCTAAAGAGTGAAATTGGTTGGTTTCAGAGAAACATTTCACTAACTCCTCTGATTTTTGCTGACTTCACCATCTCCCAGACCAAAATGATTTGGCAAAAAATATCTGACCTTCAGCTACATTTGCTTGTGGGGTGCAGCTTATACTTGATATCACTACTGAACACTTGCATAGCTTTTCTGGGGTGATTACCCTCTATATACACCTCCCGAGAAGTAAAGTAAAACTCAAATATGACAATTCTTTGTGGTCAATTAAACATTATTCTTCTGTGTATCCATTTTTCTCTCCTAAGAAGCCACCGGAGGACTAATAGATGATTCATGGTTGCTCCACAAACTATCCATTTCCTACTTTCAAGATACTCCTAGATTTCTAATTAATTTTTTTTTTTTTTGCAATCCACTAAAAATAATCAAAATTATTTCTATTTAAACAATGAATAATTTTTATTTGGCAGCAATGCACAACTTGATCAGATTTTAAGGCCAAGAAGTTGAGTTTCTTTGGTTTTTTTTTTTCCTTTTTTTTTTTTTTTCCTCTCCTCTTGTGGAAATTTGGAATAACTGAGCAGTTAAAATTCATGATCTACACTTTTGTGTCATTATTATTGCATTAGCATGAAATTATGGTTCTAGTTAGTCATAATTATACTCATAATTATTCAATTTATCACTATAGGTCCTCCTGGAAATTTTATTGGAAGAGTTATTAACATTAATAAATTGTTTTTCTTCATATCCATATTATTAATTCACCTCATGTGTGATATGAACTATCAGCCATAAAATTATTACGAACTCTGTTCACTGTGTAGCTGATTTAATGATTGAGAGTCTGATAACATTTAGCCAGTTTTCTGGTACAGCTGTTTGTCTTCTTCACCAAAGGTAAACAGATGGAGATAGGTGGACAGTGAAATATTCAGTCCCAAATGCCCCCAAGACACTTGACAGAATTATTTTTTATTTTTTTTTAGCATAGCAGTCTTTCTGGTTTTCTAAAATTTGTGAGAAAAAAAATCCTAATTTGCATATATCAATATTTCTATGAAACAATCCATCAATTTCACCTGACAGATATTTCTGGTCAAACCCACAGAAATGCTTGTCAGAGCCCAGAGTAGCCAACAGCCTCAGAGATCCAGGCACTTGCTGCAGAACCCAGCTCTGACTTTGCAAGTGCTTTTTCTGATGTTCTAGATTTGAATTCACGCGTGGGTCTTTACAGTGTCACAGAGCTGTTTACAGCTGAGCTGTACCCAGAACTGATGTACTATAGCTGCATCAGTGTAATTGTTAAGAAAACATGGAGCAGGCTTTCAGGATCTAAATTAGCGTTCTGCATAGACCTGCCCTACTGGAACTACCTTCCCATTTTCTGAGTCATATCCGTTATGTATTCATGTATAAATACTTACACGTGTGTGTGTGTCTACAAGATATATACCTACCCTGGCTTCTTTCCTTCCCACCTACTGCCCTTCTGACAATCTTACAGATAACTGTGAGGTTCATCATTGTCTACTAACCTTAATAGGTGATATAAGTGAAGCAAGAGACCCAACTCTATTTTCACACATCAAAGTTAATGTCCAGTTGTTAGGTCATAGTTTTGATTTTTTTTTTTTTTTTTTTCATCTTTGAAGCATGTTATTCATCCCAAAATCTAAAGTTACTCAAAACTAGAAATCTTTCTTGGGATGGAAAAAAAATAGCAGTAGCAAAATGTTTTTTTAATACAAATCGCAGAGGGCAGAAGAACAGTGATTTATTACCTGGTCCTGTGGTTCTTTTAGAAAAAATATCAATACCTACATTACCATACAAATTGATTTTTTTAATTGTCAATTCCTAGTTCTTTCCAACACAAGAGGTCAAAATATTGTAATTGACATATAATCTTTCATTTAATAAAACTGCTGGTTTACGTTAGATCTTGACATTGAAGCTGTGACTTCTGGGTTTGGAGTATTTTTTGCTGTTCCTTCTTTCTACTTATTTTCATTGAAAATTTTTAATTATTTCTAACTTTTTCACACTTAAACAACGAATGTAAGGAATTGTGATGTGGACTTCTACAATGCAAAGGTAGATAGGAGAAAGGAATCAAATTCAAAATCTAAAGACTTTTAAGACTGTTCAAATGTAGCCTCAAATAATATTGTGCCAAATATTTTTGGTGGATTTTCCTGAGTTCTGAAGAATTTATTAACAGATAAATTAGATATACAATACATTCACTAACACTTTCTATGAAAAAGTCTCATTGTAGAGACTGGCATTGAACCATAAACCAGATATTTCCTCCCATGTATTTCCATACGGTGTGCTATCTGTTTTAGGTGGCAAATCAATTGTTCAGAAAATTAAATATAAGTTAAAATTATTTCAAATAAAATTCAAAAGATACTAATGATTAAGACATAAAAGAAGCCATCATGATTACTTCATCTCTAGATGTTAACAACATCTATGCTTTACAAAATCATGGAAATATGAACAAAACCAGAATTATTAGCATACCTAAAACTGAAAAGAAAAAGCATCTCATTATTTCAAGTCCTCCATGAACAAGTTTCCAATCTGAGTACAAAAGGTTTGTGGATCTGCTGTGGTTTCTGTTGCCCAGCTCTGAGACAGTTATATCTTAACCAGAACATACATAAATAGATAAAATTGTCCTATGTTTGCATTGCAGGATGGAAATTGTGTGCATATGTGTACCATTCTGACTTTCTTTCTCAAATTAGTCTAGTACTTTGTAAACAAAAATAATCCTGAAGTCATCCCAGTGAAGGAGGTCTCTAGAACATTTCAAATATGAAAGCAGTTGCTGGAGGACTCGATGCCAGGGAATCTTTAGATGTATTTAGTGTATTTTTTCACTTCAATTTATAATACCAAGCATTTGTCAAGCCCTTGTCTGAACCAGCTGAGCCTTGCAACTTTGGGAAAGATAAAGAAGAACAAATTAAAGATGCTTCTATAATTGATATTGCTGACAAGGAAGTGTCACTGAAGTTACAGATGGATTCAGAGCTGACACTGAGAAAAAGGTATTCAAATAGTTCATGACTAAGTGCTCATTGAAAAGCAAAGTACAGATCAGGGCCTAGCAGAGGAAGCTGTTGGTGGTCAGTTTCAATCTAAGCAGGACAGGAGGAACACAAAGAATTTGAACATGTAAAAAGGGCTTGTAGGGAACAGGTCAATAGATAGACAAGTCAATAGATAGACAAGTACAATCAAGGAGAAAGCTGTCCTGCCTTGAAGAAGATAGGTGGGAAATGTAAAATGGAGGACAAGAACACTGATAGAGATAATTGTCCGAACAGAGAACTGGAGAGTAAAGATTTAGGAACTGAATACATAATACCAAATGAAACTAAAATTGGAAAGAAAGACTTTGACATAAATGTGAATGCAAAATCCACGTTCATGATTCATGTTACAGAGACAGGGCTAGTATAAAAAAGTTACAGTCAATAAATATATACACTCTAAGAGTGTAAACAATTTAAAAAACCCAACCAAAACCACCACCACCAACAACAAAACCCAAGCAATTTGCTTAGCCAAAGAATAGTTAATAGCAAGCCTTTTAAGGAATCACTCTGGGTAATTAGGAAAACAGATTAAATATACTTTTCCCAAAGGATGATGCTAAAGAGGTTCGAGATATTCTGCATTATCCTTCTGAAAATTATAACTACAATCACATGAAATCACCCCCCCATAATTTTGGGGTTTGTATTCCAGTATAAAATTCAGACACTTAAAAGTTTTTTTTGTTTTTTTTTACCCAACTCGTAAGACTCTAAATCTTTTCATGGTATTTTATTGGATGTAACAGTACCTTAGGAAAAGGTTTATATTTATCT
Source organism: Aramus guarauna (assembly GCA_013400195.1). Lineage (NCBI taxonomy): Eukaryota > Metazoa > Chordata > Aves > Gruiformes > Aramidae > Aramus > Aramus guarauna. The sequence goes on from VXBL01008716.1 coordinate 269,620, forward strand.
ACAGAAAACAGTCATGAAGAGCCTCACACTGGAAAAGGGGTTGCATGTGGACCATGCAAACACAAGGACAGACACATGGAAACTGCAAGCCATCTCCCAGGCTACATTTTGGCCTTCCTGTTTGAAATAACAACATACAGAAAATTGACAACCTCAGTAGCCATATCTCATTATGTCTTAGTAAAAATATTCAATTCCTGCTGTAAATGGAGATTCTCAAATGGCTTTTCTAGCACACTGTATGTTACAAAATGTGTTACAAATACACATTTAGTATCGAATAGTATTGTACACCCCTAGAACCTTTTCGGATAACCTGGCAAGCTGTCTCTAAGGTTTATTCAGTTGGTGATTAGCAACGGCCCTCAGTTGGTGAACAATGTTACATGCCTCTTTAAGTTCATAGAGCTATTTATGAACAGAAACTGCTTCAATGTGAAGTTTTTTTTTCTGAACCGTTAAAAATAGAATATTATATTAGGGTAGCCTAAAAACAACCCCCAAAATGTCCAGCTTAAATTGGGAAAAACTATTGGCTAATAAAGATGGTAAGAACAAAATAATGTGGTACATTAATATAATTTAAATATTAAAGGCCTCTCCTTTAGGGGATTAAATAACAGTCAGTTATAAGGATGTGCTGTCCTCTGACTTTGATAAAGAATAGAGTCACGGGCACCAAAAAAAGGACTATATTAGAATAAAGAAATAGTCTTGTCCCTAAAGCAACTCAGTCTCTCTCTCTCTCTCTCTCTCTCAAAGTTTCTGCCTAGAATATTCCACCTGACTGACTTTCTTCCTAAGAAAGAGCATTCACCTCCAAGGGATTCAAACATTGTTATGAAAGGGAGAGATGAAGTTTCAGGCCCATGCATTGAGGTTTCTAATGACAAAATCCGTAGGACTAGAAGATGTTTATACTTTATGAGGAAAAGAGAACGGCAAATAGAGAAAGTTCTTTCTTTTGTCCTCATTTGCAGCCATTATGTTGTATGTCTGATGTGTTAGACTGGGTCTTCAGAACCTTGAGCACAAGGTTCGCAGGAAGCCTCTGCTACAGAGAAGTGGGGACATTAACTCCGACAGAAGGACTCCTTTTCTTCTGCCCTGCTCGTCAGAGCAATACAAGGCTTCCCGGCTCCTTTGCAGTGACTTTGTTGCTCTTTGAAAGGATAAGCACTACCTTTGTGCAATATTTCAGGCTTCCTTCCTTTTCCCTGATAAAACTGATATCTAGGAGAAAGAAATATCCTGTGCCTCACAAGGTATCTGCTACACATCAAGATTGCCTTCGTGAGCCTCGGGGTGTTGTCTCCACAGAGTGAGCAAAGTGCCGGAGGCTCTGCTGGCTTGGTTTTACAGCAGCGTTTCTGCTTTCAGCTTCACAGACTGTAGCTGGCAGCTTTCGTATTTCCTTCCTACACCTCCCTCCCCCCTTGAGTTTAGTATTATTTAAAAGTAAATTTACATGCATCTACTGAAGAGTAGGATATTTCATTTAGGATTTTTTTTCCTATACTTTTTTGTTCTGAATATACCTTATGCTGCTTTTCTAATATGCTTGTGGCGGGTTCTTTACATCCTTGTTCCCAATACAGCATCCCTTCCAGAAAAAAAGAGATGCTGTGCTAAGTGGAAAGGGATTTCTTCACTGAGAGTACTAGACAAAAAGAACTCTCCAAAGTTCTCTCTCATTCTTTTAGCTGAGCAAACACTTGCATTTCTTTAAATGTCTGCCTGAAGAGTCATGCTTGGGTACATTACTGCATATACCTTTTTATAGGACTGGAAGTACCTACGCTTGCTAAGGCAAAGCAAGGGGTTTTGGCGTTGTACAAGTTTGAAAACAAGGAAGAGGCACTTCAGTTGTTGCATAAGTCCAGCAGCAGCTTTTATGTATGTATATAAGTTTTGTAGGAAGGGAATGAGTGATGTTGAGAGAAATCTCTCTTTTTGAGGCAGAAATAATATCATCTGAAGTTATCAATATTGCCTGCATTCCTCAGCAACCTTTTTTTTTTTTCCGCCCCTCAGTTTCGATGGCCAAATTACGACTTGTCTAGGCAGATGGGATGGGCTAAAATGTTCCTTACACAAATGTCCCCTCGCAAGGCTCAGGGTTCCATACGGAAGAATATTTTTTCTGTGGATTAAATTTCAGTTATCGTCTTATTTTCTGGCTCTTACAAATTCCCACCCAGTCAGATCTGCAAAATTGATATTTGAAATATTATTTTTGCTGTTAATTGTGGCTTAGGAAAGTGAAGTCTATTGCTCTTCATATGGGTTGCTGTAGTCAGTCTCTTCCTGATAGCTGTTCTTAAAATGAGGCTGTGGAAATGAAGTGTCCTACAAGATGGATGATCTCCTTTTCCTGACTACACTAGCAGCTGTTGCTTTGAAGTCTGACTTCCTTTTGTAGCTCCCTGGGATCTATGGCCAACCTAGCTATAGCACACTGTGCAGCACAGGCTTCCAATGTTTGTCACAGAGGTTTTTGACTTTTATAAAGCAGAATACAAATGTGAAAAAGCATGCAGGCACTGACACGAGGTGGAGGAATTTAAAAAAAAATAAATTAATAATCAGGAAGGAATTAAAATTACAGCAAATAAATGTATTGGTGACATAAAGAAATATCAGAAAATATAAATGGAAGGAATGTGAGTTATCAAAATTATATTGCTTTTGCCTATCTTCCTCCATCTCCATTGGTTTCAGAAAGAACTCGTTTAAAATCCTGGCACGATTTTGTAACAATATACAAAATACTGATAAATAAGCTGGTAACTGCAACAGCTGGTACAATGTAAAGAACGAACCTAGTTTCCAGAAAGATGTTTGCAGATACTACAGCACTTGACAACATGGACTCAGACATCTGTGATTGTTTTTATTAAAACCTGAATGTCTGTGATTAAAGGTGGTTTCTCTACTTCAAAAGATGATTCAAAGGCCCCAGTGAAGTTAGTCTGTTTTATATCCTTAATATATTGCACATTAATAATTTTTGTAGCACGTTGTATATCAGGTGTACCTAATACAGGACAAGCAACATAATCTTGTGAGTTTTCCATTTAGTGTGAATTACAGAACTTCTTTGGACCAAAGGATAAGGTCAAACTTAGAATTTTTCTTCTTTAACCTTTCCCATACTTCCATGTGGTTTAGAACGTCTAATTCACATGAAAACCATGAACATTAAGATCAGACACTCAGGTACTAGGGAAAGCAAATTAGTATTGAATTATTTGGGCATTTTTTTCCTTTAAGGAATGTGAGTTGTTTTTTTTTTTAATGTGATGTCTAAAACATTTCTTTAATAACTGTTATATGTAATAATTATTAAAATTAGTGTTGCATCTACATCCTCAGGGATTTTGACAGATCTGAGGTGTTCTCTCAAGCCCAGATTTTCTCTCAATACCAAATCCAAACATGTTTTACAGGAAGAGCTGGAGGACATCCTCTGGAGACAGATGCTCCTATTGGTGATTTACTATACTGCTACTATGGCACTAGTAGGATAGTAACTGGCACACATTGCAGGATGTTTGTATGAAAAACAAGCATGTCACAAAATGTAATATACACACAGCTGACTAGAGCTAGCCCATTAAACCTCAAAGGTCACAGCCACTAGAGTCCTGCAAGCAATATGAAACAGATATTTGGAGATAAAAAATGTATAATTAAAGAGAAATTCTCTGATTAGTTATAACATACTATATATTTTTTTTTCTTGTCTTCTTTGTCCATCAATCTTTTGAGATTTTTCATGTGAAAATGAAAGATAGTAACATATCTCTTAGAGGGTTCTGTTGTTCTGTTTGTTGGGGGTTTTCTCCTGTCTGAACTTTAGATTTCATCATTTCAAATTTTGCTGTGTCTTACAGAAATATATTTAAAGTATTGAAAATGTGGTAATTTGTATTTCAGATGAGTCTTTAAAATTGCTAATAGTAATTTACTACATTATAAATTAGAAAGGCTTTTTGTACAAAACTATATCATTATAACATGAAAAATATTTAACTTTACACAAGTCTTACTTAGATAAATTTATTTTTATGATCAGTATTTCAAATAATGTAAAAAGGTAGACTTCAGTAGATCTATTGTTTTCTTTTCCTGTCAGTGCAAATGTGGGTTTGATGCTTGATCTAATTTTGAAATTGTAGCATTGAACTGGTAATGATCATAGCTTAAAAGAACAATATTTTAAACATCTTTTTAAACTTATTTGGGTCAAAGCTGTCTCAAAAGTATTTATGAAATGATATAGCTTAAAGAAGAGTTTTTATGGTATCCATTTACGTAGTTTCGTATTTTCCCAGAAGACAGAATAATGCACAAATTCCAAGAAGTAGAAATGCAAACATTAAAACTGAAGCTCCGGATTGCACACATCTATTTTAAGATATGTAAGTAGAGAATTAAATACTAGACTATTTTATTCCACAGAGTTAATCTCCACTTCCATTATAATCTTTGTCACAAGATGAATTAATTTTGTACAATTTTCTTTTCTCATTACACTCCTTGACATGAATATAGTCATATGTCCTTTTCAGAGCGAGCAGATACTTTCAGAACTCAGAATAATTCTGCCTCTGATGCTCATACACAGTAACTCCAGAACACTTTAAAAGAATTACAGTTGTATCCAAATCACCATGCAGCTGAGAAGATATTTTTGTATGTCCACAGAATACATTAGAGATTTCCTTTTTCTTTTGGTGTTAGCACTGCTCCAATTCTGATGCTGAAGTGAATATTACCATCTGATGACCACATGCTCTTTCAGACATTTTCATTATGTTTCCGTACCTGGTCATTGCTTACCTCTGGAAGCAGATTTATCTTTAAGAACTGATTTCATGACTTGACAATCTCAGGTAAACAGAATGGATTTATATATTTTTAGTGTTCAAACAAAACAGCATTATGTGCTCACTTTGCTACCGTTACTGTTTCGTTACTGTTTCATGTTTTCCAGCATTGCAATGTCACAGTACTAGTATTTTTATTTCTTTTGGTAATAAGTAGCTGGCCAAAAGTCAAGCCATATAAATTGGATTCAGTTATGGGAGAAAATGGTGCTCAAGCCCACTGCATTCCTTTATTTTCTTTTGTCATTGTTGTTGTTGTAATCCTGTTTATTTAAAAGTCATGCACAAAGTCCTGCTACTCTGAACACAGCATAAATCAAAGAGAAGATAACTGTTGTCAACACTAGAGGAAAAAGAGAGGTACCATTTTGCAATAACATTTAGGTTAAAAACACTCCCTCAGAACTACATTCTCTGTCCAGGTGTTTTTCTGTGTCTTCTACCCTTCTCACACTATCCTTTTTTAAAATCAATGTATGCCCAGTGAGATCACAGTATTGCAGACAAACCTATGTTAGAATTAACACTTAGTCCAAACTCCCTAACCATCTTGTTGGTCCTTCACTGATTTCTCCCTAATTTGCAATCTCTCTCTTCTGGTGGGAGAGCTGAAAAATGAAAACATATTCCAAAGCTTGTCAAGTCAAGGGAAATAATAATCTCTCTGGACCCATTACTATGTTTTTGTTCACGCAGCTTTCATCACCTCAAGGGTATGCTACAGACTCATACTCAGTTTGCTGCCTATCAGGTTCCCCAGATCCTTTTCTGCAGATATGCTCCCCAGCCATTCATTCCATATTCCTCTATCTATCTGTGCCTCATCTGAGGCATTTTGATCCGTGGTAAATACCTGGCGAAGGCCAGACTCTTTTCAAAGATGCCTAGTGACAGGACTAGGGGCAACAGGTGCAAACTGGAACGCAGTAAGTTCCAGCTCAATATGAGGAAAATCTTCTTCACTTTGAGGGTGACAGAGCACTGGAACAGGCTGCCCAGAGGGGTTGTGGAGTCTCCTTCTCTGGAGATATTCAAAACCCATCTGGATGTGATCCTGTGCAACCTGCTTTAGGTGATCCTGCTCTAACAGGGGGGTTGGACTAGGTGATCTCTAGAGATCCCTTCCAATCCCTACCATTCTGTCATTCTGTTTTAAGAAATAGTTCCTGGAGCTGAGACAATGATTCTACACACAAGTATAACTTTTGCCTACTGGTTTTATCTTAAAAACAGTTCAATACAGGTCAATAAAATCAACTTTGAAAGCCATAGCCTGTTCCCAAACCAGCTGTTAGAATCTGACTCTAATAATCTTTACTCCCCAAGGCTGTTACCAGTTCCTCAAGAAGCTTCACCTTTTACTTCCTACTCACTCAAACTCAGCTGTAGAAATTCCCACTTTCCAAAATGCATAGATCTGACTGTTTGCCACCAGTTTCACCTCTGACTCAAAATCCTACTCCTTGGACCAGCCCTCAAAGACAAACAATATATTTCTGGGCATAAAAAAAAATATCTGTTTCTCTCACTTAAAAAGTGAAGAATGGGAGTTTCAACTACTTGTCACTCTTTTGATAAGGAACTCTAAATTATTCACATGGGAACAATACCCTAAATAGACTTTAATTATTCACCCAAGGCAATGAGGAAATAAGTAATTAAACAAATTACAGATGACACCTGGCAACCTTTATTGCTGACATCTTTTCATGGTGTCAACCCCAAGCAGTGTCTTTTTCAAAGTCCTCCTTACTATACCAAGTGTTGAAGGTGAGTTTTTCCCTGCCTATTTTTTTTTTTTTTCAGTTGCCAATATGAAACTTTTTTTACTGTGATCCTGAAGAATATTTTTCTTTAAATGTAACTAAGAAAAATGCTGTCTTGAAGAAAACAGCAGTTCCTGTTAAAACTTTTAAAAATCTCATTTTCTATATTTATATTATGTTGAATGCTCAAGGACATGTCAGATCTTACAAAAAAATAGTGAAGGAGGCTATTGATGCCCCAATGAGGACCTCACTCTGGTACGATGATTTGTTTGTTTGTTTTTCAGTGTAAGCATCGCATTCAGCCTTCTGTGGTTTACCTGCATTTTGCCTGGGTAAAATATAAATATATTTTAGCCTTGGCTAAGGTTTTTACCAACTTCAAATGGAGAATAGTCTTACAGACACAACAGCTCTAGAATCTTTTTCAATGTAGCGGGTTTATCACAGTGCTTCTTGTACTTTGCATTACCCTATTACTTTTACATTATTTCCAATACTGACTCCAAGATTTACCGCTGTGACTAAATGAGCATTTACTGTAACTAAAGAAGGTTTCATAGTTTCATTGATGTATTCAAATTTGTCATGTCTGAGAGAACTCTGCCTTATACAACTGGATGCACCTGTTAAGTTCCTAATTTCTTGGAAGCTCAAACCTAAAAGATCCACAAGAGTACAAAACAGGAAATTGCACCTCATAGAAATGTCTTACAGATTGAGTCTAGAGGATAATCTGAACAAGAAGCTAATAGTTTTCATCATTTCTACACTACTTGCTCCTGCTGGCATTAAAAAACAAGGAAACAAACAAACAAACAAAACCCAAAACCCCAAACAAAAAACCTCACCCTGAAGCTTGACACAGAGGCTGAAAAATAACATTCTTTTTATATAGCCTTTTGTCAGATTCTCCTTCTGTACAAAAGCCATAGTGATTAAACAAAATAATATCTTAGAAGCAAATCACATTTACTGGATCTTCCGATTCAGATGTATGCTTCCAGTTCTGCGTTCTACATTTGCTTCCAAAATCTCAGCCTTGCACGTACTCTGAATATTTTCCTACTCTTTATATGTATGCCTTTTCAGTACACTTTAATCTTTAGCGAGAAGATGAGCACTGAGATGATGGACTCTGGATTATACTTTCTGATATCTGTCACACTGTAATCAAACTGTTGAAAGTAAAACTCTATTATATTGAACACAAATTTGGACTAAGCAATGCCATAGTCGATCTTTGGTAACCTGTGGGGTTTTTTACATCAGTGGGCTATAATATCAGTTCTTAGCTATAAAAATAGGAAACCCATCATAAGCCCTTAAAAGAATTACTTTAATACTTTGAAAGTATTGAGTTCTGAAGTTGTTAAGGATTTGAGGAACATTTCTGTAGGGGATAATTTTAATGAGAGGCCAGAAACATTTGAACATGGTTCGGAGAGCAGTTCCTTCATGCACTTAAGTTACTTCCCTCATTCTGATTATTTATGGAAGAAGTATTTGTTTCCTTAAACTATTCATGGCTGATAGAAATTGCACACAATTCTCAGTTGCTTGAATGCAAACAATTACTTTTGACCTTTTCCCTCTCTATACAGTCAATACATGCAATTTAAAATAATGAAGTAAAAAAGGTATGTTTGTGAAAGCACACGCAATGACATCCATAGGAATATTTATGTTTGAACTCCATTTAATGTTACAAAGTGTGCTAGCAGGTATTTACAGTAGAAACAGTAAACAGAATGAAATTTAGTTTAAATCGAATTAACTACAGTATGACGCGGTAATACATGGAAGTAACAATCTGAGGGGAGAAAAAAAAACAACAAAAAAACCCACACCAACAGAAAGTTTGTAGAAATTGGTCCAAATATCAAATCCTCTATTCCTTTGTGCTCTTTTAAACTAAAGATCCTGTGCAAATATTATTGTTATTTATTTAAGCAAAATAATTCATTAAATGAAAGAAAATTCTGACCAGAGAACATAAAATCTATTGAATCACAGGTCTTTTTATTCTTTTATATCAGTATTATCATGCAAAACCCCAAAACCTCAGGTTTGGTAAATCACACAATGAAATACACAAATAAAGTACTGCCTAAAATGTACTATTTTTAGACTACACTATTTCCATTACACGTCAGCTTATGAATGAGGTCTGTGTTGCTAATGTACTAATAAAAGTGTTTTCTCAATGTGTCAAACAAAGTGAGCTCAAAATACTTTTTCTTCCATTATCACGAGTAAAACAATCAATTCTTTGAAAGTGTCTTTGGTCATCTTTTTATGAATGTTTAGTTCTTGGGTAGATGTGGAACTTGTCATTAAATTTGTGACGTTCATTTAACTTATACTGTTCCAGTTTGCCCTTCTCAGCTATCTAACATTTTTTCATACAAATGGAGGTTTTGAGAAAAGACTCAAATCAAAGCCACAGCGACAGGGGAAAAAAAAGCCCAAACTCTTATACATGAACACTCCCTTTCACTGATGTGACAATATATTTTTCCTATTTTGTACAGTAACATTTCTAAGAATGCTGTCAGCTTGTAGCCTGACATTTTCTGTGCAGGCATGTACCTGAGAGTGGCAGCAAGGTTCCTACTATTCTGCAGTTTCTGTGATGTAGCAAAGAGACAAGACAGTAATTTACTGCAACATGATGCAACACATTGCATCAGCAGTGAGCATCCCAGTCATCTGCAATGTACATGCACAGCTTGGTTTGGGGCATGTCCCAGATTTCTGTTACATTGCACTTTCACTAAGATATATGTAAATGTCTGCGGTTAAGTTGTCTTTGTTCAGTAATGTGTGCTTCTTACCATATTCACAATGATAATAAATAAAGGATGATCAAATGGAATCCAGTGCTGCTAGATTTGCAAATTTAATTTGATTCCTCCAAAACCACTGAATGCAAACTAAGCCAATGAGAGAATCATTTCTGTCTGACGTTGCTGTTAGCATTGCCATTTATATTTTCAAAATTTAAACGATAACCCGAAGAAGCTATGTGTGAAAGAGTACTTAAAGAATCAGTTTATTGTTTTTGAAGAATTTTATTCTTAGTGAAAGTCGTAAGTCAACACAACCAAATATGGTTCTTTTTTATAGTGCTTGGTTGGAAATATGAGATCAGTCCCTGAAGGAGTGTAAATAGATAGAGCTGTATAGACTTCAGTATTGCTCCACTAATGGAACCAAATAAGGATCTAATCTGATCAGATGTGAATCAGGTGTTGCCCACATGGTCATGAACAAACAAAGCAGGTCCTGCACAATTCAGAGCAGATGATCATCTCTGCCATCACAACCAGACACAGTACACGGAAAGTGCAGTTTTAATTAAAGTACACCTGGTAAGTATATGAACAATTGTGACTGGAAGGGATCAATAGGCGATGTTTCTGAAGGCAGGCCAAAACTGACTTTCACAGATAAATATTACCATTGCAGCTTAGTAGATTGGATTAAAGCTCAGGTGATAATGCATCCAGTCTCCTATTGCATAGAGACAAACAGTCCCTTTGCTCTGACAGGAAAAATTCTTGTTCTAGACATGCATAGACATAAGGCATTGCTGTTCAGCCTCCTATGATGCCCTAATACATTTACCTCCAACAATACATAGCTTTAAAAATAAATAATAAAAAAACTATTTTGTTTAGTCGTCCTAACAAACAGCAACAATAAGCATGATCATGAATATTTACATTTGGGTTATTTCCTTAATTTATATAACCAGTCTAAAAGACAGAGTGATTCTTCTGTTTCCTTGAGCAACTGGAGAGATTAATAATTATTGTACTGCTAACTTCAGGCTCATCTATTTTGACCCTCTCTTACCACACAGTAATAGATGTTTCCATTATGTTAGTAATACAATATAGAATTATAATTCTCCCATTGTGACATTCAGCTTAGACACAAATTAGTGGCTGACTTCTTAGAAGCGTACCCACATTTACTGCAGCCTCAAAAAACTGTCTGTCCAGTGTGGTTAAAAGGCTACACATATACTACTTAAAATCTGCCACAAATAAGATTAAAGGAGTGGGGATCAAAAAGACTTGTGCAGAATTTTAAAATACATAGAATAAATGAATTTATGCTTGCTGAAGAATGACCATTATTGGAAAATAAAATTACTGGGGTGTGTCATAGAAGGACACTTGATAAACTGGAGGTTTATTCACTGTGCCACACCAAACTCAGGTCTTCAAAGTGAAAACCTTTAACACAACAACACATGACTCAATTTTCATATACATTCTGCTCATGACTTCCCTGCAGAGAGCAGCAATAACGGTGCTAACTAATGCCAAATGCAGTTGGTATTTAGTGTCTTGGAAGGCTGTTTTGTAGCAGTCGCCAAAATCCCAGCAGATGGTAATAGCTTTTAATCACTAGTTAAGGAAACAGTGAAAGTAGAGAGGTAAAAGTCTGGATGGGACTTTAAATCCTATAAATAAAATCATAAGTTTTAAACAGGTAGCTATTTGCATCTTAATATATGTTTATAATATGCAGAATATGAGCATAATATAAAAAAAGAGATAAATAAACCAGTAAATATATGATAAATTTTAAATGCAAGTAGAATTCTCTATCAATAACATTTTCAATATTCTGCTCTGGGAAAAAAAATATTATAGTACAGTGATTTATTTTAACAATTTGTGTATAAATTTTGCTATCTACTTAATGTCACTGTGTAGAAATATTCATTGGTTGTATTGTAGCTATTCCCAAATAAAGGCTCCATCCTTTTTAAAGAGATTCAAAACATAATAGTTCTGAGGATATATTCCTTTACAAATATTGTCTGTTCAGTGACATCTTAATGTTGCTGGATCTTGATAATTCAGTGGAATAAATTTAGTAAAGAAATTATTCCAGTGAAATCATATTTTTATTTATTTCTAATACTAACTCATAGATTATTGCTATCTCAAGACTAGGAATTAAAATGTCCCCAAACAAGGATGAGAACTGGTAATGAGTTACGGCTCCTTTTAAGCAAAATAATTTAGCTTTTAACTAAGTCTGCTTAATTCTTATAATTTCATTTTCCTCCAAATATTTAGCTGGAATCAAGTGAGTCCAAATCATTTAGAACCTGTATGACACAATGTTCAGGTTAATAATTCCTTCCCTTTTTTTTATGAAATAAAGAACATCGTACTTTTATCTTTCATAGATATGAGAATGGAATGTTATGGAAAGCTCACATATGTTGCCGTTGAGGACAACAAAAGTATCTCATGGAAACATGAAGTGAATGAGAAGACAGATTAAGATAAAACCTAATTTAGTTAAAAAACTTAGTCATTTGATGCTACAATAAAGGCCATATACTCCGCTTTATCGTTGTCAATCAAGTCAACGAAATGTTGTACATGGCTTGGCGCATTTTAATACAGTTATGACAAATATAAGCACGCATCTAATGTTTTCAATGCACAAAGCATCTGTTTACCCTTCCATGACCCTACAATGTTCATTTAGCAACTATGAGTTTCTTTAAATAAGTTAGAAGTGTTGTAGCACCATGGCTGAATTCATACGATCATATACTGATTGAACAAAAGCAATTTTTCGTTAAACTTCAGAGACACCTTAGGAAGGAGGGAATGTCCATTGTTCTTTCTTAGCAGAGCACAATGCTGTGAGATCACAAGCAGTGGATACTTGTAGTAATTTTGTTGAACTGACTAGATCATTTTCAATGAAGAGGTAAGTAGCTCATCATTCATGATTTAAGGTAGCATTCACAGGACAAGACTAGTGCTTTAACCCAGAATACTACCTAATACATGTGGTAGGGACTTTTTTTAAGTTTCTGGTCTCAGCTGCAGGTCTACAATTAATCTGCCATTAATCTTATGCACCTGTCTATCATAAAAATTTTTGAGGTGTAGACTTGCAGAGAGCATTCAAATGCTTATATTCTATATATTATATAGAATAATATAAAGATATTTCAGATTTAGTAATAGAATCAATTTAATTTCATAAAATTTACAAAGAGATAGACAACCTTCCTGGTGTCCTATTTACTTTTAAGAGCAATTTGGGTCACTGATGCCAGTCCAAATCTTTAATTACTAAAGTTGTCATTGCTCGACATAGCACACATAATGTTACTAATTCTGGATAGGGCAAAAGTTAAGGTCCCAAAGCAATGAGCAGGTTTGGCTCATCAAAAAGTTATCACAAGAAGATAAAAGATGGGTAGGTTTCAGCCTTGCCATTAAATTCTGTCTTCAGTAGTTTCAGTCAAGTTCTTAGCATCATTGTCGTGTTAATTTTTGTATGTGCATTTGCTTTAAAGTTCAATACAAGAAATAATTAGATTTATATATGCAGTGTCTGGTATGGCTGATAAAAAAAACATTTATCTGAAAGCCAATAGCTCTGATTTAATACGGCAATCAAGATACTGTTCATATTTCTATATTTCTACTCTCTGAAGTACTTCCTGTATCCTTTTTTTGGTTGTTTGTTTTTTGTTTTTGTTTGTTTGTTTGTTTGTTTGTCTTTGTTTTTTTTTTTGTTTTGTTTGTTTTGTTTTGTTTTTAAAGGTTGATTTTGTATGCTAGGTAAAAATCTCTTTGCATTAAAAGATATCTATTTATAGATATTTAAGTCATATGACTCTGGTTGCTAACTTTTTCTGTAGAGAAGTGAAAAATATAGTGGCCTTATTCACAAGATAAAGCATATAGCATCTAATCAATATTAAAATGCACAGGTTTACATTGTTTAAAGGTTGATTTTGTATGCTAATACTAGCAGACTAATTTTCATCTGAAAAGCCTAGTTAATACATGAAAGCAACTTTCAGGGTAAGACAAATATATAGACATGAAAATAAATCTGGAAAATTACCAAAGAATATTCAGAAATAAAGAAATTCAAGTCTTAGATTTTTTAACTGAGATGGAAGAAAAGGAAAAGGTAAACTGGTCTTTTATATTTGCAATGTCCCTCAAGTTTTTCTATGTCAGCATTAAAAGTCCAAGTAAAGCATTATCATAACTATTTATCTATTTTGTTTCTAACTAAATTCATTGGAACAAATGCAGTGTTTATACATTCCGTTAGAAAAGTACTTTCTGAACATCTATATGGGACTTAAAACATTTCTCTGGAAAAAAAAAGTGGGAAAAACTGAAGCTAAAAACAGAAAAATTGTATTTTCAAATCTGATAATAATTTGACACGTTGCATGCTTTAGGCACAGTCATTTTCAATATCTACTATTAAGAAATCTTCTGAATTTTAATAAATCACTTGCATCAATTTCTCCCAGGCTTTGCTACTCATTTAAATCAAAGCCTGGTGCAAAGTTGAAATAATACTTAATACAAATGATACTTGAGTTTGACTATGAATAACCTAGGTGGAAAATGATTTAATGTATTCTACTGTCTGAAAACCAGACTATTCAACTTGTTTTTTAGCTTCTTCTTAAACTCAGAAACCCTATCAATGTACATTTCACTAATGTACATATAATGTCATTGCTTTCATTATGGAATCATACTGTTATTATTAATATTCAAAAACCCATCCCTAGTAAAAAAACCTTAACCAAAACATAAACATAGTCTAAATCTTTGATTACTTGTATAGTGATCAGCGTCTGGGTTTGAAGCACATTATTTGGAAAACCACATTAGATTGTACTCTCTTAGAACATAATCAAATTAAAAAAATAATTAAATATATCTGTAAAACTCCAAAGGATTTTTTTAATTGCCCTTATAAGATGCTCTTTATTTAAATTATAAACTAGTATTACTGGCTAAGTAAGTAAAATTGTTCTTGTGACATGCTGCCTTACACACCATGAAACTATGCAGAAGTCAAGCTTGAAAACTTAGATACTCTCTCAAACTAATTCCTGGAAGTTGTTTTAGGTCTCTATATAGAAAGAGCCAAAAACAAAACAAAAAAAAACCCCTATATTATAAGCAGGTCAAAATATTTATGAAGTGGCACCTCAAGCCTAATACTGTCTTTATTATGTTGCATTATTATGGGATAACTGACAATAAAACATGTCTTGATCTCTAAACTTCCATTTATATCAGAATCTAAGTCATGTTCCTGTTTATTAAATTTGATATTAATTTGACTCAGATGCGCTTTCATTAGAAAGGCTTGGAAATCACTGTTCTCTTTGCCGGCTTTTCCTTCAGTGTTCCCTTCCAATCTGGCAACTTTAATCGGTGCTGAGGTCATGAGGCAAATATTTTTTATTCATCAATTCTAAGGCCTACATTTTTGGGTCTTTGGACCACCACCCTGTTCTCCAGAGCAACCTCTTTTGCAGAACGTAGTATACTGTCATGCACAGTAAACTGTGAGGGAATGATTCTACAATTTATGTTGTTTTTAAGGAATTCTTACTTGTATAACTTTAAGATACAGAGAAATATTGTTGAATAAGAGCATAAGAAAATTCATTGTCAAATTGGTTATATTTGTATGTATGCATTTGATTATGACTTAGTCCTCAACTAGTGTCCAGTTTACATAGTTACATACCAGACACAATCAAAAAACCCACTCGAGAACAAGCATTAACTTGACATCACTTGAAAGCTACTACCTAGAAATACACTGCTCGTACTGCAAGGTGCAAACATCAACATTTAAAATGATGCATGTTTGGAGGCATTTGTATTCCCCTTCCTAGACACACAAGCAGAATATCAGTGCTCCAACTGGCTAATTTGCCAAAAGAAGTAACTTCATTTAAGCTGATTGCCTTAAAAATGTGCTGTATTGGTGCTGGCTTGGTACTTTTTTTTTTTTCCTCAGGCTAGCAATGGAAGATTCTGAAAGACCATGGAAAAACAGAGGTTTCAGGTGCCTTTCAATTCCCTCTTGAAGCAAACATGACATTTTTTGTAGCTCGGTGTGGAGTCTGGCTGTTTGTCATGTTCCAATTAGTGAAGCAGATGTGAAAGGCTTATTATCATCACCTGAGCTTTCAATTTAGCTTGAAATGGAACACTCCTAACTATGCAGGAGTTTACTAGTTCTATTCTTTTTCCCTAAGTGCATATTAATTTCTATTACAAGTTATGTCATTTTAACTTTAAAAATATTCTTCTGCTCCTACTTTTACTGCTCCTGGACAAATTTTTGTTCTTGGTAAGTTAATGGAAGTTTTGTCATAATCATCAGTGGGAATAGAAGTAGTTCCTGTAATGTGATAATTATTTCAAGCCAGATCTTAATATGTAGCAGACAGTACTCTATTGCTATATTATCACTTAATTAATTTGCCATAAGATATACTGATAAAAATGTACTCAATCCACTTCGTTATGTGTCAGTTTCAAATAATTTTCTATCTTATTATCAGAGTTCTCCCCCATAATAAATGCAAAGCCCTACGCATACCTAAGAGATTGTTAACTTTTAAAACACTTTTTAATGCACTAGTCTGATGATTTCAGGGACTACTTGGGTACAGGCTAAGTCTTTAACTAAACTGCAGTACATGGGGAGCTCTGACCTCCATCCCCACCAGACCTTTACTTAGAGCCACCTCAGTGAAAATTTCCTCAACTGTTTCCCTCTTACACTGTACAGAGGGAAACCACTGCACTGCAGCAGAGAGACCATCACCACCACACACCAGCACGGGTGGCATAAACAGGAACCAGAAGTACACCACGACTGCACAATAGCCATGGCGAGTGGAAAGATTCCCATGACGTAAAAAGCAGTAGAGCAGCCACTGCAACACAATATTGTCTGTACTCATAGTCTAATTTCCAGTGAGTGGTTGGGAATATAAAAAAACCACTGGAAAATAGATTATTAAACTTTATATTGCAGGCAACAGGAGGCCAGTAACAAGATTCAAAGAAGAGACACATCTAACAATAATGCAAAGTTAGTTGCCATGTTGATGTAAGGACTTTAAGGGGCCAAGATGGAAACTGAGGAGGAGAGCTGCATTGATTTGGTCATAATCTAACCAGCTGGCAAACAGAACTACTCAGAAAGCTTTGAACAGTGGAAAAAGAAGAGGAAAAGGAAAATGAAAAGGAAAAAGGAAAAAAGGGGAAAAAAAGGGGTGGGGGGAGGGGGAAAGAAAGGGAAAGAAAAGAAAAAGAAAAAAGGAAAAGGAAAGGGAAAAGGAAAAGATTTTTTTTCCTTCACCTAATACAGAGAAAGTATCTGCATCTCTCTATTGTCTGTGGAGAGAAGCTATGGAACTAATTTAGATAAGATGCCTTGTGTGTTAGGCAGCTTCAGTGAAAGGAATCTTAACAATGAATGCTGAAGAAATTTACTCAGTGCTAACGGAAGAAGAGAAGAAAAAAGTGGACAGAGATTGCTGTGATACCTCACAATAATACCTGCTGACATAAAACAAAACAAAACAAATAAACAAAAAAAAAAACAACAAAACAAAACAAACAAAAAAAACCCAACCCAATGGAAAGAATGAGAACAAAGAAGTGGGAAAAATAAAGGATGAAGAAGTTAAGAGAAATAAGATTTTAAAAAAGTAACCACTGACACTATACATACATTCTTGCAAATGTATCACTTTTAATAACATTAATGAATGTCATAATAGTTCCAAATAAGGTAACAAGAAATAACACAAGAAGAAACACACTATACTTATACCAGTGGATATGTTCAATGGTCTGTATAATCTGAACTTTTTTTTCCCATCAGTATGCATAAGCAATGCCTAGGCTAGAAAATAACATCCAGAAAAAGCACACTTTTTTCAAGTACTGTCCAGTAATTTATGTCTTCCTGAATCAAAGTGGTTTCTAAGAATTTAGAAAAACTTCAATAAATTTATCACTGGACTTGTCCAGCCTTTCCTTAAACCTGAGTATGCTTTCAGTGTTCTCAGCATCCTGAGAAAAGGTGTTCTATAGCTTGCACTTTTGAGCAACTATCTCATAGAATCCTAGAAAAAATGAAAGTTGAAAATTTAGTTCAACCTCCTGCTCAAGGCTAATTTGTGTTACATGCTAGTTTTGCCTGGTGTCCCATAGTTCTTCCATAGGAAGAGGCAGGGGAAAAATGGTCCGTATTCACCATTCTTAGACTGGTCATAAAAGTCCTCTGGTATCTCTTCTAGATCATTATTTTTCAGACTGAAAAATTTGAAACCTATCTATAGCTCACCTAACTGTTCATTTTCTACTTTTGGATATCTTTCTTGCCATTCTCTGAAACTTTTAGAATACTTTTTTTATAATTTTTTTTTCTATATTCTTTTTGATACTGAAGGACAAAAAGAACCCCTTAGAATTCAAGAAGTACCTTGGATTTATACAGAGAAATAATCATGTTCTAACATTTGGGAAAAGCAGACCACGGTTCCTTATCACTACTGACAAACCTATAGCATGAATGCAGGATATTACACTTTTTTGTTTTGATAAAAATATATAATATTTGATAAATATCAGGCATATTGGAATGATCTAAAGTTTTCTAGCTTCACTCTTTGTTAGAAAAATTGTTCTGGAAACTGTCCCTGAGTCACTGAAAGAAACAGATGAAGACTTCTAATATAATAGCAGTTACCAGTAGTGCTTTGAACCTCACGGTATTATGATATCAGACCAAAATACAGTGTGGTTGTGAACTCTGACAGTTTCTATTTCAGATTTTCTTTCCCATATATTTCATCAAATTTGTAAAAAACTGTTTTCATCACTAGAGTATATGTCAACAGTGCTAAGAGTGATTTAGAAATCACTGAGGCAGTTTTGTCAGCTGTTTTGGTATGATTTCATGATTCTATTGCTCTCGTCCTTAAGCCTCGTGCTCTGGTTTTTAGTGCTACGATGAATAAATGAATATCATGGTACAAAGATACAAACCACGTGAAGTCATAAACAAAGATTTCCTTATTGTTCTTTTTCCTAGACAAATTTTTAATAGTGTATTATGCCGTCATTTTCACCAAACCAATAAATCTTCATTAAGCAATCAATCTGAAACTTATGTATCATTTGGAAGAATTTATTGTTTAAAAGGCATTTATGAAATTGAGATATTAAGCTGCTAGGTTATACTTATAATAAATGTCACTGAATGCAATAGAAATAATTACTTGCATTAATTTTCAATTTATTACATTTTCAAATCAAAACATAAAGTTAACAAATCATGTTACTTTTCCTTTGAAAAAAATTGCTAAATTGTATTATTCCAGTTCAGTACAGTGTCATCAATTTAATAAGTTACTATTACTTATATCACGAGGGCCTCTACTGAATGTGACAGTTACATTTTCCCTATTCTAGTTGAATGTTTTCTCCACAGCCCATGAAACCGCTATAGCAATTGCTGATCAGCAAGTAAATATTCAGTAAGTAAGCGCTCTAAGATAGTGCCTAATTGAGAATGAGTGAACAACGTCAGCTGAAGCTGACTCTAAGGAAAGCATGTTCGTAGTGGCTTGATCAGTCGTGCATGTTAATTCTAATCCTGACTAGATCATTTATTTCTGGAAGTGTTAGTAATAGCAGATAGTAATTATCCCACGGTGAAGGAAAGCACAAGGGGTCAGTTTCTCATTAAAAAAGGAAAATTAAACACATCAGATTTAAAACAGTTTTTCACCTTTTATTTTGGTGAAATTACTTCCAAGTAAGTTAAATAATTTATGTAGAAAAGGAATTATTTTTATCCTATGTAGACAAAGAATGCTTTCATATGATGCATTCCCACTACTAAATGAAAACATATTAAAACTCTTTCAGGCTACAGCACAATCAAACATGCTGTAACATTAGATCTATTTAGGAAAGAAAAAGGTCCTTTTATCATAGTTGCTTTTAGACTGCAGAGTAAGTTCCATACCACAAAAATATTAAAGTAAAAATACATTTTACTGAGATGAAGTTGTCCAACAAAATTATTGATCATATTGTCTGTTATGAGTCAAAAAAGTGAAAAATGAATGATAAAACTGCTTTAATACAGTTTCAGTTTACTTAGGTTTTTAAAGGAATTATCACAATTCATAACTCAAATTTAGTAACAATTAAACTATATGATTAATTTAAAAACCTCTCAATGCTTCAGTTCTAGCTCCATGTGGTGATTAGGTTATAACTTCATTCTAAGGCATATAGTAGAAGTGGAGTACTACTGTTCTTGTATATTTTTTAGACATGAGAACCATATTCCTTTATTTTTTTGTGAAATAGAGTAGGATCTAGCTGTCTTCCCTACCAGAGATATAGTCTGACATGTAAATCCATAGTAATCACCTTTAAATCCCATTAAGTTTCATGCATAAACCCAAAAGAATTCAGAGGCCCTATTGCCTGTGTGGGGTTGGCCATGCTCCTAAAATCATAGAATGATTTGGGTTGGAAGGGACTTTTAAAGATCATCTAGGCCACCCACCTACCCCTCCACTCCCCAGAAGCTGAACTAGGTGTCCATGGCCATGGCTTGCTCTAAGCCCCATTCAACCAGACCTTGAACACTTCCCGTCATGGCTCATTTCCCTCTTCTCTGGGTAACTTGTTCCAGGGCCTCACCATCCTCTTCATAAAGAATTTCTTGCTTATATCCAACCTAAACCTACCCTCTTTCATTTTAAAACTGTTGCTCCTTGCTCTGTCACTACAGGCCGTGGTAAAAAAAATCTTTCTCCATTTTTTTTACAAGCCCCCTTTTAGTATTGATGGGCCATGATAAAGTCTCTTCTGAGCCTTCTCTTCTTCAGGCTAAACAACCTCAACCATCTCGGTCTTTCTTCATAGGCTATAAAAAATTCTTATGGTGATTATCTCCAGATATGAGACAAATTAAATCGGATGAAACCCATCATATTTTCTAGAGGAAAACCAGAAAAAGAGGTAAACCTGCTGGAGTCCAGTTATACAAAATGACATAACTGTGCACCACCAACTATCAATTCTGATTACTGAAATTTGGCATCTATGAAAAAAATTATACTCTGAATAACACTGAATCTGTAAAATGGAAATAAAATATTTTTTGTTAGCATTTTCCTATTAAATTAACTTGTAAAAATACAACAAAACATTAGAATTAAAAATCAGTTTACAAATACAAAAACTTTTAGACAGGTATGATGTTACAAGAAGTAATAAAATGAAATTTATTGTAAGTGGGTAAAATTTCCTGCTGTGAAGCTGTTTAGTAAATATTTTAATTATATTGACAAACTAAGTCAAAACTGCAAAATTTTAACTCAATGAGCTCCACTCATTGAGAGTGATACTGAGAATGATCCTCAGTAATACTGTAATTGAAAACTTGTGCCTGGAAGAAGCATAAATACTTGGTCTGTCTGTTTGAAATACAGAAATAATAATACCCACTTCTTATATTTATACAAGTATAATGACATATAGCAGAAGTGCGCTATATTTTGTAAGAATTAGATGTTAACTGTTCTCTACTAATTAAAATGCAGACAAACTCTCACTTAGATACAAGACCATGAATAACTGTGACACTTACCCAATTGCACCTTGCCAGTTCACCATTTAATTTCAGCTGTGACTAACATTTTGTGAATTGATTGTTTTTCTTCTAGCTGCAAATAAATGCGTAATGAGTGTTTTTATAGCTATTTACTACTTTAAATATCAGTATTCAGTGTTTTGTCATTTGAAGTTCAGTGACACATCATCTAACATATTAAACAAAGCAGCTACAATATATGGTGAAATATTTTCCCCAAGTGACTTTCTATACTAATATATAGATATTTTAATTTATGGAATTATGTTAATGGTGAGTCAAATCTTTGAGTTTGTCTCCAGATCTTATGTCCTTTTTTTTTAAAATCTATTTCACCAGGTCATTTGTTTTATTATGTGTGACGTGAGTAAGTAGTCACATTTTCTGCAGAGAAAATTGCTGTAAAAAAGTCATGATAAAATCATGTTTGTTGCACACTTCAAATACCAAATGGTTAAATAAGACAGTAGAATAAATTACATTTATTCCTATGCAGTGCCCAAGGGCAACAAGCATTATTTTTGTAATATATCCAGCCTTACGTTCTTGTCTCATTTCAGTAAAATATTAGAGAATCTTTTCAGTAAAGAATTCTCAGAATGCTTTCACATCACCATAATTTATTTCTAAATTATACTTCAGTAAGAGTAGAAAGAGGTCCAGCTTACAATTCATATCCTAAAACACTACTTCTCCCTTTTGCCAACATACGGTGAATATAGTTAACCACTTAAAACACAGATTATCAATAAGTGCATATATGCCCAGGACTTTGAGAAATACTGCTTATCTAGTGACAGGCTATTGTAGACTTTATATCGCACATAATATATCTCATATCTTAATCTTTCTTTAGCTGTCACCCTTCTATGACATATTTTTCTTGCAATGCCACAGAGAATGACGCAATTCTAAATGAAACAATGTCATTCAGCCTAGCCTAAAGCACCTAAAATGTTGAAACATGGTTCAGCTACTCACACAGAGTCATTTAGCATCAGTCGAAAACCCACTGGTATCTACACTGGGGCCTACAAGAAAGTTGGAGAGGGCTGTTTGCAAGGGCAAGTAGTGACAGGACAAGGGGTAATGGGTTTAAACTGAAAGAGGGTAGATTTAGATTAGATATAAGGAAATAAAATTCACTATGAGGGTGATGAGACACTGGAACAGGTTGCCCAGAGAAGTTGTGGATACCCGCTCCCTGGAAGTGTTCAAGGCCAGGTTGGATGGGGCTTTGGGCAACCTGGTCTTGTGGCAGGTGTCCCTGCCCATGGCAGGGGGGTTGGAACTGGATGATCTTTGAGGTCCCTTCCAACCCAAACCATTCTATGATTCTGTGATCTAAGAATTGACAGGCAACTGGTAGTTAATGAATTTGCAGCAAAGAAACAGTTGGAAACCTATGCTCTGCTAGTCACCTCAAGCCTCTAAAATGACGGTACACCTATGCTTGGGCAAATGAAACCTTAGGTGGCTACTTCAAGGTGACCTAAATCTCTCTCTCTGAGCTTCATTGACTGTACTGATGCCCTTTTCAAACATCTCCGTGGCAAGAATGAAGACACCTTGTACTCAAGCATCTCATGCACATACAGACACCTTCATGCAGGCCTACTCGTAGATGAATTGGAGGCAGTCTGAGCCCAGGTACATTAACTTCAGGTAGTGTTGACTCTCAGAAAAGGATTATTGGCAGAGGAAATGCTCTCTTCTCTCCCCCCCACACTTTCAAATCAGATGTATGCTGCAGCTAAAGCAGGATTGTACAATAGATGCTGATATTTGGAATGAATTTCAGTGTTTTAATTCTTCTTTAACTTTTTTTTTTCCTGTTATGTGGTACAGAGCTCCATGGACCTCATCTATCAGGTACAAATTAAAAAGACCTGGGATGGGGATTCAAAGATAGTAAAAGTGTTTTAAAAGAGTTTCAGAACTACCAGTTCTTCTTAGGATTTTGTCAGCACAGTGAAAAACAACAAGAGTAGTGACAAAAATTTACAGTCTATTGAAAACACTGTAATAGAGTTTTGTTAGTTAAAAACAAAAATAAATTAAACAACAAAAAGCTTTTTACATGCTGCTTAGGTTGACTTTACCATGGGAAGAAAAACAAAAAATAAAATAGTTGTTGAGTTTTCCACATTAAACAATGAATTCCAAAAGTGGATATAGTCAGAAGTATTTGAATGTTACCAGAGCATTATAGCTATTAAGTTGGATTTTAACTCTGATCATATTTTTCAATATAGAATAAACATAATTACTTTCCTAGAAGAGAATTGCATCTAAACACAAGTACTCAGAACAAAGGTAAAATAATATAAAACGTTTAAAAGCTGATTTAAAGTGGTAAATCATAATTGTTCCTAATTTCCACTGGAATCAGTGGAACTCGCCAGTCAGATCATACCCATAGAATTTCCATCATAATGCAAGAGTTAAACAGATGGAAAAAAAAAACCAAACCTGACTTCTTTTCACAACAATGACCCTGTATACTAAAAATAAATTAATTCAAAGCAATACTCAAGAGATATGCATATTACCATAGCCAACAACATACCATCTCATTTTCCTATTCCCTGGTTGTTCAGGAGTAGTAAAATGCGTAGTAGTATGGAGATTTTTTGCAATGGGGCGCACACTTTTTGCTAATGAAGCAAGTCTGTCAGGGCAACAGAGATGGAAAAAAGGGTAATTGGATCTTACTTGAAAATCTTCAGCTTACGTTGTGGTCTAGAACTGACAGGTTCTGTCAATATTTATAGAGACATTTGTCGCTGTGACATATATGCTCAAAATGACACACATTTTTGTACCATAATAAAATAATTTGCATAGTGTTATTATCTAATTTTGAACTTTTTTGTGTGTTTAAAGTACAAGATTTTATTTTTTTTTTAATTGCGTAAACTTTATGATTAACTACAGACTTTTGTTTCTGGTTTCATTGAAAATAAAAAGATAATTATAAAAAATGTGAAAGCTCATTATTATTTGTATAAGAGAAAACCAGGTAGTGAAACTAAGAAAGGCAACATGTTCTGCCTATTCAGAGAACGTATTTTGCTTACTTTTATAGTATCAGAACATAATTAAAAAATCAATTAATAACAAAAGACAATTGCAAATACACAATTTTAGTATCTAGGTTCTGCTAAATATTAATGTTATATGTCATTCACAAAGGCATGGTCACAACTACAGGTTGGGCAGATAACGGATTAAGAGCAGCCCTGAGGAAAAGGACTTGGGGGTACTGATTGATGAAAAACTCAACATGAGGCAGCAGTGTGTGATTGCAGCCCAGAAAGTCAAAGGAAACCTAATTCTGAATACAAAACTGAGATCTTCTATATATGCTTAGAAGGGAAATTAGAAAATTTCAGAAAATCCTTGGAGTTTACATTCCTGAAATCTGCAATAACAGTCAGCCACATGGTGAATAATTGCATTCCCTCCTCTGCTTCTCTTTCTATTTCCTTTATACTGATGTTTTAGTCTTACTGAAAAAAAAAAAAAATCATATTAAAATTTGGAACAAAATTATATTTACATACATTAGTCAAATAAACTGTGATGTTTCCTGGATGAAGCTCTCTGCTTCTAAAGAAATGTCAGTAACGTCTGCTAAGTATCTGCAGTTTCTCAGATTTAAAATTTGATGGGACCTTTTTCTCACCTGATTATGTCTATGAAAATACTAAAAGCTTGTTTTGGACTGCTAGGTCATATTAGCTGTGATAATCCATGGCTAAGCTATCTGAAAACCACTTTTTCACTGACCAATGTTATTAGCTGAAAAAGCCTGAAGACGAGCTTTTTTAGAGAAGAAATTTAAGATATGTACATGTGTAAAAATCTATCTTTTATTTTATGATGTAATTCCATAGCTCCCAGAGGAGATTTTAGGCACTAAATTCTCAAAAGTACATAGTTGGAGTCTTGAATTTAATACTTACATCCAGGAGAGAATTTGAGACAAATTTCTCTTTACTGGATTGTCCTGACTGGCCTGTTTTGCATACGTGACTGTCGGGAATTGCATACCTGAAGCTTTTAGTGACTGAATGCCTACATCCCATTTTGCCCTGATCTTAAATATCTAAATGGCATTTAGGTTGGCTTTGCGTATGTAGATTTCCACATAATTACAGAAAAAAATAAGCTCATTAGATGGTATCCACCATATGTTTTTTTATAGTAAATTTTATTAACAGCACTATCTTTTGTCTTTATTTCTCCCTAGATCTGCTCCAAGAAAAAAAAAAAATAAACAACTTTTGCATATTTTTATTTTTAACTTTCAGCTATTTACATATTTTATACTATTGCTTTCAAGTCATAAGAAGATATATTACACAGAATGTAAATATGACTAGATTCTGATCTCTGTCACATCTGAATAATAAATAACATAAGACTGCCTTACAATGCAAACAACAGTACTAGCAAAAGATGTAAAAATGATTGAGAACTGGAGTTTATGAGAACACACAACTAATGGGAATAGAGGTAAACAAAAATTAATCAGATATGTTTGCAAGGGAGCACAGAATAAATCTGTGTGGGTTACTCTTATCAGGCATGTATAATTACATTGTTTCAAAAGTTGCTTGCTGGCTCAGTTCACAAACGTGTTCAGGTCTTTGGAAGCTTGTTTTGCATTTGTGAGTCATCTCCATGAACTTACACAGTGCAGTCATTTAGTGTTTCTTAAAATATTCTTTAAAACCAGCTCCATGGAGGGGATATCTGCTCTTTGTAGTACACAGTGTAAAGTAGATAAAAATCTAAATGTCAATTGATTATATTCTATTTTAAGCTAGAGAAAGGGAGAAAGGGAGAAAGAAAGGGGGAGAGGAGAGGAGTCTCAAATTTTTTTTACTGTCTTACCTAAAATTTTGTAATCCCAAGGACCTCTGTTCTTTCTATCTATATATATCTATACTCCTGCAAAAAAGTTTAACACTGTTTCTCCTCCCCTATAGTGTATAAGAACTATTTCCTGTTCATGAAGCTTTTTGAAAAGCCTCTCTAAAAGAAGTCAAGTGAACAAGTTGCCTTATAGAAAGACATAGTAGTTGTCTCGACAAACCTTGAGAGGGTAATTGTTGTATAACATTGCCCGATTTTCCACTGGCTACTGTTTTGAAGAGAAAATGCTGAGTATGCTGAGGGAGAACACATTGTAAATTCATGTCTTATCTCTATCAGCTATTTTTGCTGATCATGAACAGTCAGCTAAACATCTATAAACCCTGTTCAGCAACAGAGCTGGAAAGAGTGGATCTGAAGAATGAAAAATATGCTGGCAATGAGACAGGTCTTCCTGCTGGCCAGCCCATCAGAAATGCTGCTGAGTGTATCTGAAGAAGGCAGATGATGGATCAGTGAGTCAGGCTAACAGAAGGACATGAAGAAATTGACAGTTCTGTCAACTAGCTCTTGGTAGAAAACAATTAGGTTATGATGAATAAGAGAAATAAATCATGCAGAAACTGTGGACATTTAATTAGAGGAAACCTCCCCGAAAAATATAAAAGTGCGGCAAACTTTCAAAGAGGAAGTACAGATTGCAATGTTTCCCCTGCAAAGTAAAATGGAGAGGTAGAAGGAAAGAGCACAAATGTCCACTAAAAACACTCATAATTAATTTTGTTCCTTCTCCCTTTCTTCCTATCTCCCCTATCCCTTCCCTCTCTTTTCCTCCCTCCATGCCCATCTTAATTTGAATTTTGCCACAGAATAGCTATCATGACCCGGCCCCCAGAATGGAAGTGCAGAGACATACTCCTCTAAGAGCAGAAGTTCAGGAATTTCAAGGTCTCTGTACCTGGGAAGACAAGGAGAAACAGGAAAAGTGGAAATGTGGTGGAAGGTCAGTGTTGGCCCAAATAGACAGGGCAACACCTGGGACAGCAGAATTTGCTACTCCTGTTGCCTCTGAGAAAGCATGAAGAGTTGGACAATTTCAGCACTCCTCCATAGCACCAGGCAGGTATTTGACTCTTTCTCTCAGAAGCAGCATGAATAGTTACAGTGATCTACACTGGTCAGAGCTAAAGACAAGCTGATTTTTTTTTTCTTTCTTTCTTTTTTTCATTTACTAAACAGAAACATGACTTCTACTTCTCATCCTCTGAAACACAGCAAAGATGGTTAACTAGAGTAATTTAAAAAGTAAAACTGCGTGTAGCTTTATATTTTCAGTATTAAAATTAAAGTGGACCAAAACTGGGCTCAACACTGATCATTACCTACTCTGCAAAACCACTTTTCTTTTTAACTTTAGTTAGTTAACAGAAACAAGCTTTACTTCTCAGCTGAATGGTAAAATATAAGGGGAACCATCTCTCCAACTGTCAAGAAAGAAATGTTGCAAGAGGGTGACTGAATTTCAAATGTCCCATTATTTCTTAATTTAAACTTTTACTTTCTCCTTCTCCAAAATCCTATATACATAAAGTGAATACATACCGCATACATAAAGTGCGATAGCACGTTTCTAAAGAATCTGAAAATAATTTCTCTCTTGTGAGGTTTTTTTCCCTCTATTTTATCAGTTACTTTCAGATTATATTATGTTTCCTTAATGTTTGGCTTTGATTACACAGGGTGCATTGTAGTAACATATTAGTTCTTAAAAAAGCTTGTTTATTAATATTCCCCATTATAAAGAGTAATTTTAGCTGATATTAGGCATATTAAGATATGTTTAGCTGATTTTTTTTTTAAATCACCTTCATCTATCATCCACCTATCAGTTAAAAACACTGAGAAAGCCCTTGTACCATACACAGAATAAAATCTATTGCTGCGTTTTACAAAGATAAACAGAAGTAAAACAAAGTAGACACATCCACTTGGTCTTTAGGAAAAAAGGCAGTTACAGATAAACAATGAAAAACAAACAAACAAACAAAAAAACCACACAACCCCCCCAAAAAAAACCACACACACACACAAAAAAAAAACCAAAAACAAAAACAAAAAACAAAACAAAACAAAACAAAACAAAAAAAACCAGAACGAACAAACCAAAGCTCTTGACCAGTCAAAACTGTTCCAGACAAAAGAAGTCTGACAAGCCTCAGTACTGAGGCCTTGTAAACTCATTGCAAAACTTTTGACCTTTTGTTAGCAATGGGTGACTGGGTGACTATGAGCTGCTTTCAGGTTTGGTCAAGTTCTATCTTTTGCTTGTTTTGTGGGTTTTGGTTTTGGGTTTTTTTGTTTTGTTTTTGTTTGTTTGTTTGTTTGTTTGTTTGTTTGTTTGTTTGTTTGTTTTTTCTGTGAAGGGTCTTGCAATCTTCAGAAAATAGGTATAAAAATGGATACAGAAAAAAACATTAACTTTCAGATCTGAAAGAGTACATAATATCTACATTCTCTTTAAGTCTTTAACCAAATAGTGAATAAAACAGCTGATAAGGACAGGACACCTCAGTTTTTGTTTCTCCTTATTTTTTATTTGGTGACCCTGGGCAGGTTCCTCCTTTTTCTAGTGTCCGTATTTATTTTATTATTTCTCGTCTGTAGTTTCAAGGTGACTTACCTGCCTTACCACACACTCCTTCTCCCTTAGTAACCCAGTGTGGTCTAGAAATTAGAACCTTACAATTCTTTATTTTAAGGAGGATTGTTATGTTTTCCAGGGGAAAAAAAATATAATCAAGGAATCTGTATTTGTGTTATTTCATCTGAGTATTAACAAGATCCTAAAAAGCTGTATCATACACAAGATTTCTCTGGTGCCTGTAAATCAAATATTTCCTGTCTTGGGGCAGAGACAAGAACTAGTAATCAGATTTTCTTCGACTCTAAGGTTCTTCTTTACCTTTCAATGAAGCCTTCTTCAGGAATTTCTAGAAAAGATGCTATGTATAGAGTATTGCCCCAGAAAAGATGACACAAAGTGGCAAGGAATAAACAGATGTTTATTACACAGATAAATAAAAGGCAATATAATACATATATGTATTTTAATTCATTGAAGATAGGAAAGTGTAACAAGATATCTCTTCTCAGTCTACATATAAGTATACAGCTGTCTACATATAAGTACAGAATCTCTACAGTGTAGATTACAAACTACATGTGCAAAGAAGGGGGAATGGTATAATGAGCACAGTAAATAATAAAAGTGATTGAGAAAAGAAGAAATAGTACACAATATTTGCTGCAATTTATATAAAAGTTCATGTTTGAGTACAGATTCAGTATTCTAAAATACATACTTTTCTATCAATGTTGTTTATAGAAAACAAAATAAAACACCACCACCACCACCCCGAACATTTAATTAACTCATTTTGTCCATTTAAATCTAAATCCTGACATGACTTTCCTTTGTGTGTGCGTGTGAATTCTTTAGTGGGATCTTCTACTTAGCTCCAGTAAAATATCGAGAAAAACCAGTACACTGTCCTGTTTTCCAAGTAGAACTGTGCTGGGGAATAAGAATTAGGTACCACTACATCTGCACCAGTTGATAAAGACTGCAATTATGCACAAATATGTACCTCCCTATCCATACCTGCCATTAGTCTCTGTCTCCTCTTGGCAGTAAATTGGGCTCCTCTCTGGTGAAAAGTGCATTTATCTTCCATAAATATGGTGGCAATGGTTTCTCTTACTTTACTGTTATGCAAGCCTCCACCTAGGGACTTGCAGTGACAGTGTACTGTACTGAAGAAGCATTTACCAACTTAACCTTAAACAGCATTTTGTTACTTATGATGTAATCCAGAGCTAATAAACTTAGTTTATAGGAATGCCATAGCTATGAAACTATATGCAATTTGCACAGGACACTTGTGCTGATTCAGTTTATGCTGGTAACTGGTAAAACTCTGGGTATCTAACAATGACGATCAGTTGCATAATTTCTTTTAAATATATTGTTTTCTTAGTTAATATATGTAAAGTGCCATAGGCTGATTTGATTAATATTTACTAGCAGAGAGCTTCCCACAAGTGGCAATCAGAAGAGGAGTGGGGGCAGGAGGAAGGGAAGAATATATATATATAAAGTGAGTTTGAAGGACCTGGGCAATTATCATTTCACAGACATTTCATGCTATCATTATCTTGCTTCTGCTGTAGAATTCTTGGAGATTTTATTTTTTATTTTTGAAGTGTTAACTCATTAATTTCTACACAGTTAACTGGTCTTGAGTGTAACTTAAGCGAGGCATAATGTATGCATGTACATTCAATCCACAATAAATTAGATTTCAAGGGCATTAATCACCTGCACTTTTCATCAACACATGAGTAGGTTGTATTCAATACTGTACCTTTTGTTCAGGGAAGATAGCAGTACCAGAAGCAACTGTCAGAAACTGATAATGATTCAAATTGTGCTATCATGAAATGAAAACAGTCCAGCAAAAACTGGGGGAATCAAAGACCCACTAAAGTCATGTTCCTGCTAGAGCTACAAAGGTTGAACCAGGTTAATAAGTCTGTCATACTGTTACTTATTATAAAGTAAAGT
Source organism: Aramus guarauna (assembly GCA_013400195.1). Taxonomy (NCBI): domain Eukaryota; kingdom Metazoa; phylum Chordata; class Aves; order Gruiformes; family Aramidae; genus Aramus; species Aramus guarauna. The sequence goes on from VXBL01008716.1 coordinate 300,315, forward strand.
TGGTTTTTTATTTTTTAATTTCTCATGGGATATTAGCATTCTTCCCTTTCTAAAATGAACATAGCTGATACATGTATCAATAGCTACACCTCTTGGGAATACACATCTACTTTTCCCACTGGATGCCACTGTTTGATCAAATTCAGGCAAACAAACTCCTGGAAAAATCTTGAAAATTTGTAACTGAAAGAAACCATTAATTCAAATTAAAACACAGGTTCTTTAGGAAACATATGAAGCATGTTTTATTAAAATGCCTGGAGCACAATTACTGTGGGTTTAGTATGGATTACACAAAATTAAAGATTGCATGTGGAAATAAAAAATAACTTAATTTTGACTTTATCAGAAGGATTTACAAAAATAAGGACATGATAGGATAATAGAACAAATTACTGATGCATAAAAGCAGAACATACTTGTTGAATAACATAGATAAATGTTTCAACACCGTACTCATTTTGAGTATGTTTGTAATTTGAAATGATGAAGAGACTTGCCATTAACATTAAAATATTTCACAGCTGGAATATCAAGTGCTTTTTTCTTCTTCTTTATAATAGAATTAGCTCAGTTTGAACAGTTAGTTGTTTCTAAAATCATATAATCTGATTTTATTGTCACTGGAATCAATGGCACTTTCACCACTCCCTTCAGAGGACATGATCAGGCCAGCATGAGTATTATGTTAGCAGTCTAACTCCTTGAAGAAGCTTGGCTCAAGTGACAACAATAATATTTAAAAAATGATAGATATTCTAGTAGAACATAAGAAATGGCCTCTAAAATCAAGGTTCTCAAAATGCAATACCATCGGACAGGAAAATATGATAAGAATAAGAACATACCAATAAGAACAGGATATATGAGGATGCTGTGAAAAAAGCAAAGGCTGCAAGTAAAATTAATTCAATTTAAAGAGAGTATGTCAAAAGACAAGATATTATCAGAAATTTAAAAAGAAACATGGGAGGAAAAGGTGATGATAATATTCTGAATCTTTCAGTTTATCTAGATTACTACTATACACTATTCACTTGAATTTAAAATTCTGCTTTTGCTTTTATATTTATAATATAAATTTTCACATGAATTCTGACAACATGATATTGGTGTGTTTAAATATTTTAAAAGAAATCTTGACATTTATAAATACATTAAAAAAAATGTACCACAGCTAAGTATCTATAGTTATCTTATAATAGAGACATAATATTTTTTTTATGATAACATGAAGTAATCTTTCTCATTATTCTTCAGTATCTTATGCATTGCATATAATTTTCTGATCTCTTTACATGATAATCATAGAATCATAGAATTGTTTTGGTTGGAAAAGACCTTTAAGATCATCAAGTCCATCCATTAACCTAGCACTGCCAAGTCCAACCACTAAATCATGGCCCTAAGCACCACATCTACATGCCTTTTAAATACCTTCAGGGATGGTGACTCCACCACTTCACTGGGACATCTGTTCCAATGCTTGATAACCCTTTCAGTGAAGAAATTTTTCCTAATATCCAATCTAAACCTCCCCTAATGCAACTTGAGGCCATTTCCTTTTGTCCTATCACTTCTTAGTTGAGAGAAGAGACCAACACCCACCTCNTGGGGCACTTGATCCCCTTGTTCAGATCATTGATAAAGGTATTAAAGAGAACCGGTCCCATTCCTGAACTGTGGGGAACACCACTTGTGACTGGCCACCAACTGGCAAGAATAACAAATCTCTACCTGCATCAAAGACGTGTATATACCAAGTCCAGGTTTTATGCAATACTGCAGTTCATTATTTCAAGACTTATTTTTCCAGATTACTTTAAGGTAAGATTGCACACTAAACCTTGAAATAATTGCAAAGTTTGATTAAACCAGTGTAATACACCTTTCATCGTACATTTTGACGGTGTCCTCTAGTATTCTAGAGCAGAAAACTTTTGGTGTCTTGCTTGGAAGCAGACAGAGCACTGCAGTTTCAAAGCTTTATTCACCAGAGGCAGGGCTGGCACAGGACAGTCAGTTTGGCAGGGAGGTGGAAGAGTAGAAAAAATAGTGTAACCAAATAAAGAGAAAGAAAAAAAAATAAATTAAATAGGAAACTTTGGACATTGTATCATATAGAGGAAAGAAAAAAAAAAAGGAGTCATGCATCTCATATCATACATGTGATATGTCTTCCAGATGCCCATCCAAAGTACATAAAAATTAGTAGGAATTTTTGTCTAAAATTCAAGGAGTTTTGGGGATAAAATGAATGCTAATTTTCATAACCATGTGCATCTGAAGTTGTCTATAGTCTGAAATGTCAACTTTTCAGTGGCCTAAATAAAAGTATAATTTACTGGACCGCAAACAGTAATGAGAAAAAAAATACAACAGTCTTTTTATATAATTTGGAACTACTTTGAATGCACATGACAGTATATTTCCCCTATTTCATTTCTCTTTTCAGAGAGAAAATCCTTATTTTAGCATGTTTTATGTTTCCATGAAAGTTAACATGAACTCATTTTACAGGAAAGAGAAAAGTAACATGATATGGTCTCAGCCTTTGCATTTGTTAAGTTTTGAGCACATTGTTTTTAAGACAAAATGATACAGAAATAATCAAAAGGTGTTCAGAAAGAATAGCAAAGGTGTTGTATCTTTTTGTCTCTAGTGTTGACTACTATTGTAACCTCAGTTCTGGAGATATTAAGGCTTATTAGTCAAGTTATTTGATGGCATGCAATGAATAGGCCATTCAATGAGTGACAATGAATTCACAGTACAAAATTGGTACATGAAAAGATTGACCAAATGTATATATATATATATGCATATTATAATTTTACTGTTAATAGAATTAGTAGAAGCTGTACTGTAGGCCATTAAAAAATGCAATTTTTTGGTATGCATTTTTGTACTATTTGTTGTGTTCTTGTCTCTGATACAAGTTGGTATTTACATATATCCATCTAGATAAAAAAGACAAAATTCATAGTCATAATAGTTATAGTTAATCTCAAGCCATTATAACTTCTGTTTCTGAATTCAAATTATTGAAAGATAAAATTTAAGACAAAATGTTTCTAATAGAAAAGATAAAGTGTAATTGGCACTTGTCGTTTAAGGATAGTGTAAATGGCTTACCAGTTAGAAACTTTCAACATGGATACTGCTTAGAATAAGTCTAAATAGTCTTTCAGGAACAGCTATATACCTTCTGCCCACACTATCAACCAGTCAGATAAGAGCCAGCCCTGAGTGTCAAGGTGGTAAAGCTAAAAGACTCTGCAGGAAAAAGGCACAAATCTCAGGTGAGAGCAGATTTATGTCAGAAGAGCTTGAAGCAGGCAAAGCAAGCTCTTATGTTTCTGGAGCTGGAAGCGCAAACATGTCTACACCCTGTGTGATGAGTTTCCAGCAGTGTGTGCCAGCAGTGAGCTGTTCAAACATCATAGGAGGCACATAGCAAAGAGGACAGACCAAGTGGATAAGCCATAGCAGGGCCTGGGCTTTATGCTCAGGGCAATCAATGCTATCTACTGCTGCCAAAGCAAGCCATGAGGAGGCACTAGTAAAGGTACAGGAATGGAGGAGGAAATGGAAGACAATATGGGCTTAAATAAACATTGGAAAATACTACTGTATATTGAATACAGTGAAAGGTAAGAATGGGGTTGGGTTTTCAGCTCAAGATCATTTGATAGTAAAGGTTCCTTTTGATCTTAAAATCTCAAAGAAAAGAAAAGAAAAGAAAAGAAAAGAAAAGAAAAGAAAAGAAAAGAAAAGAGAAAGAAATAGGACCTGATTCTGAAAATATGCTTCATATGCTCGTGAGCAATATCAATTACATGCGAACATGAATACACATTCTGTAGGATTGAACCAAGACTAACAGTACTGCAAATGGCCAAAGTTAGTGTGGTGATCACCTATGTAATGGTCGAAAAGCACTTCTGCATGTCTGAAATGTTTAAGAGAACCCCTTTCATATTACCCTATTTTAATAGTTCCTAAAACGACCTGCCTGAAAGCAAGCCAGCCATGAAATAGAGCTATGCAATCTGACTTGGTTCATTCTGTTTATGCACAAAATAATAATAGCTTCTGTACTGTCATTATTTGATGTTAAAATTTTCTCTTTGTGTTTTTGCTTTTCTCTTTCCTCTTATCAGAAATACTTAAAGCAAAGTCCTCACTGACCCATCTTGTCATTTAAACGTATTCTAGACCTGCAGTTTCTCATCTTACCCTACAGTATCTTTTTTTTTTTTTTTTTCCCCCCTCCTGTTTCTTTCTGTGGTTCGTTGTGAGGTTTTTTTCATCTCTTACTTCAAAGACTTACTAAGAATCTTCACCTGTAAGCAGGGAAATTGCAAACAAAGCACTCTCTCTACATGATAAATGAAGTACAGTCTTTCAGATTTATCTGTTCTTTAATGTTTAAAGTAATTGGTAGAGTGAATGTGGTTACCATGCTGTATATGAGGACAGTGCAAAACAGAACAGCTTCCATCTTCAGCAAAGCTATCCTTCTGTGGTTTTCATGACCCAATTTTAAAAAAAATATTTCTATGACATTTTATATGCTTTTATTGGCAAATCTTGGGTCATAACTTGTGATGATGGAAAAAACATAAAGATATATGATTATTTTCTTTGGAAACAATACTTTTTTTTTAAAAGTCTACCTATTGATTTAAATGTTATTAAAAATAAATTTATCTTTAGGATGGATTTTTTGACTTTACTGCTGATGTATTGTATCTATATGAACTACAGTTTATTTTAAGGATTCTCAGGTATCAAAATTTGTCATAATCACATTGATGTCAGTAGAGTCACTTTGATTTCTGGAAGATAAAAATATGATCCACCTCATTTTTTGTCTTCTTTTTTTTTTGAAGATATAAACTATCATTTTTAGGGACTATCATAAACAAGTCATATTTTTCCTAGCATTTTTTTAAGATACAAAAAACAAAACTTAGGGCCCAGTGAAGTTCAGGTCATTATACTAAGGTATTAAAAAGTCTTCTTTATTTGAAGTCTCTGAAAAAAAAAAAAAATCTTTCTATCAATTCAATTCATGGTTAAAATTAAAATTAAAATCCATTGCAGGTCTTCAATATGGAAAAGTGGATTTTTATAGAAGGGGTTAGGGACAACACGTCTCAAGAACTTTAAACTCTAAAATAAATTCTACTCTGTGACCTTCATATATTGAAGTTAGTAGGAGATCTGCCATTACATTTTGGTCATAAAACAACAGCAGTTCTATTTCTGAGCAAATGCTCTATAAAAGCAGCAATATTTTTCCAAAGTTTCTTTTCCTATCTTAAGCTACCTTGTCTACCCCAGATATTGTTGTGTAATCTGCCAGTACTCTAAGATATTATAGAAGCAGATAAATTACCTATAATCCCTGCCCCCAAAGAGTTTCATTGCACATAACTACAATGATGTGAGAGAAGGCAAAACAAAAGAATTAGCAGGGAATAAGGGGAGAGAAGGAAGGAAATCAGCTATGAAAGCCTCAGTTTTAATGGTGCTTTGCATAAATTTCTCTTTAGTTAGATTTTTAATCCTTCACAGAGGAATAATACAATAAAAAACAGATAGGAGCTGTGGAACAGGTGAGAAAACTATGAAAGTGATGAGGAAAAGGAGTATGTAGCCAACAAGTAGGGACAACTGAGGGAAGGACATGTGAAATGAAATTTTTGCTTTTAAGAGGTTTGCAAGAAAACAAAACCAAACCAACCAACCAAAAAAAA
>VXBL01008716.1:306113-332489 GCA_013400195.1 Aramus guarauna
AAAAAAAAAAAAAAAAAAAAGAGAAGCTTGCATCTCTCACTAAGTCAGTGGTGAGTGAGAGGTGCATGATATATAAAGCTGATTCATAAAAATGCAAAAGTCCACAGCTTTGAGAGGTTTCTGAACACAAAACCCATCAGGCAGAGGGGAAAAAAAATCTGAGGAGAATCATCACATGGCTATAAAGATATAGAGACCAAAAAAAAAAAAACCCACCAAAAAAACAAAAAACATTAATATAAAATTACTTTGGGATTTGGGGGATATTTGTGGCAAGGAAGAGAACAGCACTGTCAGAAGGGCTAACTTCTATGAACATGAAGAGATTCAGAAAAACAGGCAGTGCAAGTTAGTCTGGTTTCTTCTTGTTGCTGTTTTGCTTTCTCTGCTCTGTTTTATTCAAACTACCTTTCCCAGTAGAAATGAAGTTCTCCTGCTCTGGAGGAGGGATGCTTCAAAATGTTGTGAAAGTATCTGTGGAACCATCTGAGGGGAAATGTTTTGAGAGATATTTACAGCACTACAGAACTAGCTAGCAAAGCATTAATGTATTAATATATCTTCTGTTCACAAGCCCTCTTTGGGTTATTCCTTCTATGTCTTAAATTATTTTACAATTGCCCATTAAGGAAAAGCAGTGGAAAATGTAATCTCTCTCCTTTTCCTTTTCCTTCTCTGAAATCACCAAGCACATCACTGAGAAGACCCCAGCTCCTTCTTTTTTATTCTTTACCTATCAGGTATTTGTACACATTATTAAGATCCTTCCTGAGCATTCTTGTCTCCAGGTTAAACAGATCCAGCTGTCTCAGCCTCTACTCATAATACAGGTGCTCTGGTCTCTTGATAATGATCATCAAACATTATCTTTCTGGCCCTTCATTATACTTTCTCCAGTATATCCATGTCTGCCTTGTACTGGCAAGACCAGGACTGGGCTCAGTACTCCAGAGGTATTTCACAAGTCCTAAACAAAGAAGAAGGATCACCTTCCTCAGCTTGCTGCCAACACTCCTCCTCATGCAGCCCAGGAGGCTGTTGGCCTCCTTTGCCACAAGGTTGGACAGTCAACTTGGTGACTACCAGGATCCCAAGATCTTTTTCTGAAAAGCTGCTTTCCAGCTGGTTGGCCCTCAGCACGTACTGGTGCCTGGGGTAATACTTGACATTTTCTTGTTGAAGTTCATGAGATTCATCTCTGACTGTTGAGGTCCTTCTGAATGGCAGCACAACTACCTGATCTAACCAGCACTCCTAGCTTTGTATCTTCTGCAAACCTGCTGTGGGTGCACTGTATCCCATCATCCATGTAATTAATGAAGTGAAAAAGTATCAGTCCCAGTCTTGACACCTGGGGCACACCATTAGTGACCTCCCTCCAGCTGAACTTTGTGCCACTAATGATAACCTTTTGATCCTGACAGTACAGGCAGTTTTCAGTTCATTTCGCTGTCCAATTAACTAGTGTGTAATTCATAAGTTTGCCAATGAAATGTTATGACATTGGGGAAAGCCTCGCTAAAGTCAAGTTATACAACATCTACCACTCTCCCTTCATCCACCCTGCTGGCCATTTCATCACAGAAGGTGATTATCAGGTTGATTACGCATGATTTCCCCTTCATAAATCTATGCTGACAACTCCCAAGAGCTGCTTTCTCCTTCATATGCTTGGAAAAGATTTCCAGGATTATTTGTTCCACCATCTTCCTGGGGATTGAGGTGAGGCTCAGCAGCTCACTAGAGAATCATCAGATCCTCCTTCTTGCCCTTCTTGAAGATGACAGTGATCATTACTTTCTGCCAAGCCTCAAGAACCACCTCCACTTGCCATGACCTTCAAAAAATAATTGAGTGTCCTTACAATGCCAGCTCCCTCAGCACTCATGGCTGCATCTCATCAAGTCCTGTAGACTTGTGCCTGTCCAGTTTGTTTTAACGTTGCTTAGCATTTGCCAGAGAGCCATGATTTTGACAATATCATGACCCCACATAGAATCATAGAATAGTTTTGGTTGGAAAATACTTTTAAGATCATCAAGTCCAACCACTAACCTAGCACTGCCAATGTTTTCATACTACTCTGTGTTTGCACAGTATGACTGTGACCAGCTACCATTTCTTCAGAAATTTCTTCACCATTCATCAGAAATATAACAGTATTTGTAATGCACACACAGCAGCTGCCATTTTTGGCAATGTCATACCCCACATTTTTTCATATGTCCCTGTGATTGACAAGTTTCAATTTTTTTGAAACTGTCATACCCATTTGGTCCCTGAGCAGCCTCTGACTGACCATCTTTTATCCTTCAGACCAGGAAGTGCTCATATATGAAAATATATAGAATTATATATATGCATAAATACATACATATAAAGGAGTGCATAATATGTATAATTTTTAATAATTTCACATAGATATACTTTATATAAATTTACATATAACTATGCATTTTTATATACATATATAAAGATATAAAAGTTAGTTATATGGATCTATAAAGGTGCAGTTATAAAAACTAGAAAATATTCTGTAGGAAGAGCTAATGGGATGTATAATTAAAGCTTAAATGTGAATAGAAAGTAATTTAACAAAGGTAAAAGGCTGGTTTGGGGCACTGCACATTACAAGGCTGCTGAGCTCTTCAAAACTATTCCTTTTGGATCATTCTCCTCACTGAATTCAGTTCCCCAATGAATTGTTCCCAACAACAATCCTTGAGGCCAGGGGGTTGATAGTCCAGAAAGTCTACCTTTCTTGCATTTAGTTACTTTAGGTACACCATATAACTGTATGCATACTATGTTGGCCAGACTTCTGAGAGGCTGAAAGAAGGAATTGTCTCAGCTGAAAAATGTCACAGGGTCAGAAAGAGATTCAGACGTTAGTGCTGCCATGTAGCTAGGGGCTGTGTGTTGAATGGAGTGCGAGTTGACCCTGCTGCAACGCCCAGTCTCAGCCCTGATAAAGAGGGACAGACACATTCTCCTGTTTGAGGCTTATGTCATCACTTCTGTTGGGGTAGGATGAAAAGCAGATCCCAAAAACAAAAAAAAACCCTTGGAAGTAACAATGAGTCTTCCATACAGAAAGAAATCTCTGATACTGTTAGAGAGAGCATCAACTGTCCAAAGCATGCACCTCAAGGGAGCTGCAAGCTAACAGTCTGACAGTGGTCATAATTCAAAAATTATTTATAAGTACATTCCTGCATATTTAAAAAAATATAACAGTATTTGTGGTTCCCAAAGGATTTATTCACTGTATTTCAACAAATGCTGACATTTAGAAAGCTCTTTTCTGTAAAGTTTACTCTATAACAAAACGCATACTGTGATTTCAAACATGTTTTTGCATTAGATAGATTTATCATTGCAGTTATTTAGTTGGTTTTCTGTAAATCAGACCCACAAAATATAACAAGATCTAAAGTGTACTCTTTACATTTGTATAGTAGCAATGTTGTGCAAGAAGCCCATGCTGTGTCAATGAGACATAATACTCCTACACACTGTGCAGAAAGATGAATCCCCTGAAGTCTGAGGTATTAGGCTTACGTGGGACAGCACGTGGAATGCTGTTGTGGAATATTAACAAGACAAAATGGCAACAAGACATGTTGAATGACCTACAAGAGAAGCAGGGAACATGCCCTTTGCTTCCTATATGACAGACAGCATTTCTCGCACCCCAGAGTAATATGTGAGTTGCAAAACACTCTATTTGTTCAGCACTAGAACTTGTACCTATTTGTTAATTTAAAACCTTTGATGACTGAAAAAATATGAAAGTGTTGTCAAGTAGTTGGTGAACACAATTATGATATCATAAACAAATTTTAAATATATCAGTGCAATACATTCCAAACATAGCAAATTAAATGTATAAGAATTGTGATTGTCAGCTAAATTTGTTTCTTAGTTGTAATACATTGTACCTGGCTCTTTTTATTTAATTTTATTTATTTATCTAAACTATATAATCTAACCATAGAGAAATAAAGACATTGACGTACTATTATATAAAGACTTGTGATTATTGTCTTAGTTCACGCTGAAAGAGAAAAGATATATGCTGAAGAAAAAACTTCAAAATTCGTATGGTTCCAAAACTATTCAAGATAAATAACATATGAATTTAAATATTTTAAAACTACATGCATCTGCAACCTGATAAACAACTACCAAATAAGTAAAATAAATGTTTTCTCATGTCCTTTGTCTCCATTCCCTCTTCCCAAAACCTGTGTTAAGTACATCTGCCTAAAAATAAAAAAAAAAGCATCATCAGTGAATCCTCTTTTCCTGACATAAGAAAAATAAGAAAACAACCCAAACAATTTTCAGGTAAAGCAGATCTGTTTCTTCTTTTTTAAAAAAAACAAAACAAGGAAACAAACAAAAACCAAGAAAGTTATCAGCACAGTGACAGACATATTAACACGTTTGAATAAAGAATCAGTTGCCTGTAAGCTGCACATTTCTTTCAGTATATTTGGAAATGACTTCTCATAATAGTACACTGCCAGGAAAATCTAAGCATGCTAAAAAAGAATTACTTTCAGAGAAGTTTTTCTTGCCCTGTAGGTGATGAAATAGAGATAAAAAAAAAAAATCTGTGGTAGAATATAACTGAATATTTTTCACTTTTCTTGCAGAAAATTTTGACTTTGCATCCCATACTGTATTTGCTGTATTTTATTCACTGACATATTTAGTTGAATGCAACAGCAATTGTAGATGGGATGAGATGAAGTCACCAAGATACTACTACACTATTGGTCGTGTATGGTGTTATGGATACATTGGGCATGGGCCTGGAGACAATGGAGTAGAAGTAAAATGCATGTCCAATTGTCTTCACTCCAGGTGAAGATCTGTTCTCTGCCAGGTCTGCAGGTCTGCTTTCTGCCAGGTCTGAAAGGGAAACTATAGAGCTGTGTGGTCATAAATACCTGCATGTCAAGGCAATGTACATATTGTGTAAGCTAATGGAAGGATGAAATGTTCTTCATCAATATACACATCTGTGCTGCAACACAAGTATGTCCTTAACAATAAATTTTTGCTTTTCATGTTTCTCTTTTTCTAAATATTGATAATTCAAGCCCAATGAAGCAAGGCAGATTTCAGGAGTGTCTAGAAATATATTACATACAGACTCTCACAAAAAGCTATTGAATCATTTGAAAAACATCAGATGAAGCCAATTTATTTCAACATTTTTGGGGACTAGCCTTGCTTTATCATTTCCTTGTATTAAAATTGTAAATTTATGAAAAGTTTAAAACAAAAATAATATTATAAAATATGAAAGACATTTCCTTAGTTTGCAGTCATGTGTTTCATTCATTTGAAACCCAGTACTTTAATGGCAAATAGCACTAGTTTATTTCCAGAATAACTTAATAAATCATTTATAACAAAAGTAAACAAATTCTTAACTTGATATTTTTTATATTTTACTACTAGTAGTAGTTCTTTTTCTCCTCTTATCAGATACTAAAATTGCATGTCCTTTGCTGGTCTGATTATTGGTCCAAATTCATCTGACTACACTAATGAACAGGTGTGGATTATTAATCATTGTCTCTTGGACTGCTGGGCTGCAAGGAATTATGCATTAAATGGATAATGGAAAGGCTGCTGCTATGGATATAAGACCATAAGAAATGGGAAGACACAGAAAAGACAGGGTCTAAAGGAAACCTGCAGCTTAAGTTAATTTCTAATCTTGCATACCTTTAAGGACAATTCACATCTTCTCATGACTTGTCTAAATTATGCCAAAAGAATCACCCCCAGGAGGTGTTTATTTCTTGACTGTAAAGGGAGTCTCAATCACTCATATGATTAACCCTCAGGCATCTAAAATATGGTCAATTGAATTCCATCCATGAGAGAGTCTTCTGTGTTACTTGTGACACATAGACTCCTTTCACAAAAGAAACATAAATTGAGAATGTACTTCTGTTCTAAGACAAAGTTACATATATCTTTAGCTTAAATAGAATATGACAATGTCCCTGGAGGTGAATGGAAAAGCAACTTTCTCATTAGCTATGATCTGAAGATTTGCAGGAAAGTGATTGCTTACAGTCATAGGTATTCTGCAACTATGGTACAAAATGATCAACGTGAATCTTTCATATTCACATGGAGGATTCACATGTAGCTATTAAAAAGCATAGCAGGGACTTTAATTTCAGGGTTTCCAAAATTAATGCAAAAAACTTGTGGAAATAAAGGACAATTCAAGAAGCAATAAGATATGACACTAATTGCAATTTTACTAATAAATAACTGATGATGGTTAAAACTTTTGGATAAAGATGCATTACGGTATGCAAATCCTGCCACGATTTTGATTATAAAAATTTCTTAAATCAAGATTACTGACTAATCTTTGCTGACATGATTTCCTTGTCTCTCTTCTAGATTCATGGGATTTTTGGAGTTATGTGTCCCAAAAGTTTATTTTTCCCCCTATTGTCTAGGCCCTGAGTCTGCCTGTTGTTATTCCTGTAACATCACACCTTTCTGAGTGTTAACAGTTTCTGGCCCTTCATGTGATTTCCCTGAGCTTATGATGCTCTTCTGTAAGGAAAGGAAAACAAACAAACAAACAAACAAACAAAAAAAAAAAACTAAACCCAACATTTACAAACACTTGCTAGGAAGAATGAAGTCCACTCTAATGTGGAGATTTGAAATGTTCTGAATACTGCAGTCCTGTCTTCTATTCATGCTAGCCCTGCTGAGCCACTGACCTGTGTTGGACACTACATGTTGAGATATGATTTTATTGTACATTCCACGCAGAAAAGCATGGCTTTTAAACTCCTTTCTTTATCCATTATTAACTGAAAAATGGGCTTCTGGGTTTCTGCTACAAAGCAGTTTTGAGGACAAGAAAGGACAAAGAATGACAATATTGTCTGTTAGCATCCTGAAAGAGGATATCACCCTGAAAGAAGAAATCCCTACTGATACAAAGCTTTTCTTCCTCCTCTACAATCAACAGCCCAGCAATTAGTCAGACTCATATCAACCCAGAAATACAATTCAAACAATACATTTGCATAGACCATGAAAGCCCATTACTTGTTCTAGGAGGTTTACATATAGAAAGGGAGAATATGAATGTCATATTTTTTTGAAAGCCATTCAACAATGTTCAAGACAGAGAAATGTCTACTCATTCTATCCCCACTTTTGTTGATCTCACTGTAATAATCATTTATAATTTGGCAGGAGGAGAAATATTAGCCAAAAATACATCTACTTTTCTGTCATGAAGATGTAGGGAGTACTCTCCTTACCTGTCTTTACAGTCTTTGTGACTGATATGCTTGATAGCCATATCAAGCTATCCAGTTTACACTTGGTAAGCTGGATTTCTGAACAGTTATAAGATGTATTTAAAGCTCTAACCCAAGGGGAGAAATTTGTTTTTAAACTGCTGTAGTGAACAATAGTTATCAAATTAACCAAAAGCCCAAAACAGGAAAACAACAGGAGAAAAATTTATGACTATTTGCTATTAAAATTTATTATGGCTCCCAAGATACTTTGCAATAAGATGTTCTCTTTTCTCAGGTCGATGAAAAAGCAACTAAAAATACCACAAAACCTTAAGCTGATGAGAATAGACCTCTTTGAAAAATGTTATTTTTAAAGATTAGCAAATCAATATGTACATCAATAACTGCTTACACCCGTAATATTACATTATTCTTGTTTATTTTTAACTGACAAAGTTAAACATGAGAAGGCTTTTACTTTAATTCTGGTATATGGTTGATAAGCTAACATGGTTTACCTCTTGGTAGCAGGTTTTTTAATGAAAATATCAACACAAATGTGATTGTGATAGTCTAGACTCAAGTATTATTGTTTAATGTTGTACAATGAATTCTTCATTCAGTATGTGGTTGCTTAGTAAAAGCTGAAGTACAGTTAGCCTGAATGTAATAGCTAGGTGTTCATCTGGAGTGAATCATTGACTTTGATTACATTATTGACATTAATTGATTCACTTTGGATTTATGGATAAGTAATTTAGATCTCAATCTAACCTACAAAATGTATTCTAAGAAGCTTATTTACACACTTAAGAAGGGGAAGGTGAGACAGAAGAATTAATCTCACTTAACTATAAGCATGCAACTGAAGCATATAAAGTATAAGCCTAATCATTCTACAGCTTCTTTAGAATGGTAGGAGAAGAGTAAACTCTGCAAAAGCCTTAGGAAGCATCAGTTTTTCTTCAGATACTATACACAAAGCCCAGAATGAAAAGTGTCATAATATAAATAACTTGGTTAGAGGCTTAAATTTAAATGATACATTTTATTCACATCATAGAAACTATTAGCTGAGTGAATACTAAACTTTGATGCTGTCACTCAGTCTTACACCTGACTGTTTCTTGGTTGTTTATAAGTACAGATACTAATCTCTGGACCTGTCACTTCATTCTCTATATATGCTAACATTGTAGTTCAAGCTCTAACATAAAGGCTGTTCATTGTAGAAATCATTCGTTCAAAGTAATTTAAATTGAGCACTGAGGTATTTTTTTGGTAGCGTAAAAATACCTCGACATTGAGAATAAACCCTGTTTTATATATATATATATATATAAAGAAAGAAACTTGTTATGTCATTTAGATACTCTTTTGTCAGTTAAATAACGTTCTCAGTGATTGGAACTCTATAAATTTTTAAATATCCTGTGTATGCATTGCAGCAATTAATAATCCAAATATTGGAATGCTATTAGTATTTTGGGAAGATCATCTCTGCTAATATCATATACCAGAAATCATTATCCTAAACAGAATTTAAAGAGCTGAAGTCAGAAAATACAAATCTTCTTTCTTTTCAAGTGTTTTTGTCACTGAGGACCAGACATATACTGTATTTCTTCTGAATGTCATTAAATTACATGCACATATTTCTTGGAATGACCTAGGGAATGCACTTCATCTACATTCCATAGTCATGTAAAATTTTAATTACTTTGCTCCTCTTAATATATTTTTATTGCATTCATAAGGATCAAAAAGCATCCTCTGTTGGCTAATACAGCATCTGATTCTGTTGTGCTACTAGCTTAATGTAGTAATGTAGCCTTATGAATAGGGTAACTCGTAGTGTTATGAAAGGGTATGGGTTCAATTCCTGTAGAGGATTTGCTTTCATTAAAATTTCTTTTATTAACATCTACCTTCTTCTTACCAGGATGTGATCAAATTAGTTTTTAGTTTTAAATTATTTTTCTCATATTTCTAATTGATTTATCCAGAAACCTGGGAGCATGAAAACAATAAGGAAGACATTAGAATAACAAAAGAGATCTCTAGACAAACTTTTATATTTTTATACAAAAAGATAGTCTTATTATTTTGAAAGACAGACCTTTAAATTCTGACTTAAACTTCTACAGGAAGATTATAATTTGATCTGCAGCTGATCTGCAGTTTGAGCTGAACAAGATTTGGATCCTATCTTATGAATAAGAATGAAATTAAGAATGGCAAATACAGCAGCTGTAAAGGAATAACTTTCTTGTTTTAAGACAGAACATCTCTTGTACTGGATAAACAGAGATCAGCATTTTTCTGTGAGTTCAAGATGAAATGTAGAAAAGGATTACCTTAAGCTGTTGTGAATTAGTTCTGGATGATCAAGGTCATAATTATCTGGGGGGTTTGATTATGATCATTCTTTTTTACATAGGCCTAGCTATTATCTTATTTCAATGCTCCTTCTATCAGGCCAAGAGTTAAAGACTCAAAAATGTCTCACAGGTGCATAAGCAAGAGCATGTACCTAGTACCACAAATGTAAATCTGTTGTATCATCATCTCACACACAAGATGTAGTTCAAATTGCTTCACCTAAAAAAAAAAAAAAAAAAAAAAAAACCAAAAAATTTAAAAAAACAAAAAAATTAAAAAAAAGAAAAAAAAAGCAAANATCAAAAAGATTCAGAAAAAGGACAAAAAAGCTGACAACACATAATGGAATTACTTTCATTTACTTACTTAAAATATGGTCCAACTACAGAATCCCTTACCACAGGATGCCTTAGATGTTAAAAAAAATTATATAATCTCAAAGAGAAATTAAATATATTATTAGAAGAACAAGCCACAGATACTTACTAAACTTATAGGAACTTACATGAACTACACTGGCTGAGAAAATCTCAGACTTGGTGGATTTGGCAGTGTTAGGTTAACAGTTGGACTTGATGATCTTAAAGGTTTTTTCCCAACAAATTCTATGATTCTAATATATTAGAAAGTATTACAGCAAAGTGTCATTTCTATGTACATGTCTACAGTTATACTTTTTCCTAGGCATCTACTTTTAAATGCCATGGGAGACAAGCTGTGACATCTACCAGTACAGCTGTTCCATATGCCTTAAACAGTTCTTAGATATACCATTTTTCACAGACAGGAAGGCTGGCTCATGTTGTAATAGAAGAAGCAAGCCATCTAACAAATATGAAGTAAATTGGATTGAGAGAAGCCCTGAGAAGGACTTGGAAACGTTGGTGGACGAGGAGTTCAGCATGAGCTGGCAGTGTGTGCTTGCAGCCCAGAAAGCCAACTGTAATCTCAGCTGTATCACAAGAAGCATGACAGAAGGTTGAGGAAGGTGATTCTACTGCTCTGCTCTTGTGAGACCCCACTTGCAGTACTGCGTTCAGCTCTGGTGTCCCCAGTACAGGAAAGACATGGAGCCATTGGATCAAGTCCAGAGGAGGGCCACAAAAATGATCAAAGGGCTGCAGCACCTCTCCTATGAAGATAGGCTGAGAGAGTTGGGGTTGTTCAGCCTGGAGAAAAGAAGGCTCCAGGAGACCTTATAGCAGCCTTCCAGTACCTAAAGGAAGCCTACAAGAAATCTGGAGAGGATATTCCAAGAGCATGTAGTGATAGAGCAAGGGGTAATGGCCTTAAGCTGAAAAAGGGTAGATTTAGATTAGATATAAGGAAGAAATTCTTCACTGTAAGGGTAGTGAAACACTGGAATAGGTTGCCCAGAGAAGTTGTGGATGCCCCCTCCCTGGAAGTGTTTAATGCCAGGTTGTATGGGGCTTTGGGCTACCTGGTCTAGTGGAGGGTGTCCCTGCCCATTGCAGAGAGTTTGGAACTAGATGGTCTTTAAGGTCCCTTCCAATCCAAACTATTCTATGATTCTAAATCCAGAATTAATCATATGTGAAACACACAGCTTGCTCCACATTTGGCTACAATGTACTTGTACAAGCATGTCCATCACAATACTGATGTCAGGGTCATCAGAATCTTGAAGGCTATTTAATTCAGCAATGAAGAAAATACTATTCTCTGTTCTTGTTCAAGCTCCTGTCTCTATCTGTATCATCTAATGACACCTGTAAATTCAGCTGTATGTGATTCAAGGTTTTTGATATTTTGATATAATGTTGATATGGTCCAGACACATAACTTTGACTCAAACTTCCATGAAAATTACCAACTTGTGAATAACAGCTGTGAGAAAGCACATAGAATGAAGCTATGCAAGATGAGAGAGCTTAGCTTGCTGATACAGGGATATTTAGCAGTTCAAGGATAGAGGAGGAAAAACACTGACGTGAAAATATATAAAGTCCTAAGAAAAAAAAGTGAGTCAGAAGACAGCAGCTCAGCGGCATTGACTATCAGCCCATTCAAAGGAACAATGGAGGCCAACCTGTCTGACCTGATTGAAAACTGATAAGCCTGCAAAAACCCTTCAACTACTTCACTGAAGGTGGTGAACATATTGATGGTTAACTAACTCCTTTGTCCAAACTATCTATCATGTGTGTAAGTCATAGATATTTAGCTTATGCTTCCAACTTGTACCTAAAGAAACATTGTGGAATCTCTTTGCATGAAGTGAAAGGTGTCGAGAAAAAGGACCCAGAGAGGAAGGGCTACAGTATCTTTTGAAAGCATTTCACACTCTGCAGGGAAATACATTTTGTTTGATACTTCAGATGTTGGCTTTCCTCATGTGCTCATTAATTCATAGCAACTGATTTCTTAGTACAAAAAAGGAAAACAAATAAACCAAAGACTTCCATTAATTTGAAATTTCACTTATCTCAACCATTATAGGATTTGTTTCTTGTCCATCTTGACTGTAATAGAAAATTTTGCCTGATTTGTAATTCACATAATTATTCTTTCAATCCTGATAAATGCTGTGAGTTCAAAATCTGACTTTTTCCAATGCATATAAATGTTAATTTTCACTGCATTGCCTATAATAGGATGCAATTATTTTGCAATTGCAAATACAGTTTGGAAAAGCAATGACCATCAAATTTAAGAATGATTTGAAACTTATCTCTGTGGTGAGTTCATAGGCTGTCTTTCTTTTGATGACAGAAACTGCTCTTATAAGTAAAATAGTGATCTGTATGCCTTTTCTTATTTAAAGGTACTCTCTTTTTTTCTGTTTTGTATCTAGCAGCTGGTTTTGATCATCACATGCAGTATTACTCAATCCCTCTAGAAACAGCAAATGGCTTGTTTCAGAGAAGTCCCATTTCATGTTTAGATCAATATTAATTAGATTATGTTCTTATTTCTATTTAGACATTGTAACTGGCAGATATTCTAAAAAGAAGCAGTTTGACTTATCACATGTGTATTGTATTTCAACTATATCTCTGCAGGTTGGATCATACTTTGGGCAATATTTTAGCATGAAATATTGACAAGTATATATATATTAACTTTTTCACTACATGCATAGATCTATACCAGCACAGTAGTCAGAATGTCTTCACAAGTAGATGTTAACTAATTCAGAGGGTAAGAGGCTGATTGTTACTGTATTATCTATTACTTCTTTTTTTTTTTTAATAGAAGTACATAAAGTAATTATACAAGCAAGTATTGACTGCTCAAATGTGTCATGTTCCATTCTTAGAGTTGTTTCAAACAGATTTCTAAAAGGTTAGATGAACTTTTGCATGTGTGTTTCAACCTCGATGAACTATGTGCCATGCCACAGTTAGACATATTAATACAATTATTGATTCTGATTATCAATGACGATTTTATCATGTCTACTGAGAAAATGTCTTTGGCCTTTTACACAGAAATGCAAATCAACCCCTAATTCACTGTTATCAGTCAAAGGAATATTATTTCAGGATGTTATGCTGCACCATGTCCTTTTGCCAGCAGTAGATCATGGAGATCCTGGTGGTCCCAGGATTCCCTACCAATCACAAGAAAACATGACGCTCACTAATGAGTTTGGTATGAAGACAGTACTGATTTATATTAGACACTCAAACATTTCTTAGATTTCCAGGTTCAGATGTGCAAGGAGAATTCTGCTTTTCTCAGCTTAATTTTCTTTCTACTTCATTTTCCGTATAGAATATGTAGAGTTTCAATTAACTACAGTCGTAGCTTTAGGTTTTATCTCCAACAGTCTAAATGATTAAAGATTTAGCAACTCTCCCTGGAGAGTTCAAAAGTGTGATTGCATATTTGACTGTCTTCTGCAATCCATATCAGTTAAATGGGAAGCACTTTTTCCTTTTCTTGATGAGGAATGTAAAACAGTGGATTTGAAGCCAGTAGACGTTAGTCAAGAGTTAGTAAACTCCATCCCAGTACACACATCTAGAATGCAAGTTACTGCTCTCCACTAGTAAGTCCACTGTAGAAATGCACTTACTTACAAGAGGAAAACTAAGCTACTCAAATAAGCTACTTCTATTGATTATCATTGAATATTTTCCCTGGGACTTTTCATGTGATTCTCTAACTCTCTAATTTACATGTTTAACATGAACGTGTACCTCTCAAATTTAATATTCTCTGAGGTTTGTTTCTTTTTTTTTTTTTTTTTTTTTCTTTTTTTTTTTTTAGATTTCTCATTCATTCATTTATTTCATTTCAGTTTTGTCAGAGCTTTGGTTGCTTAACCACCTTATAAGTGAGATTAAATGTCTGAAAATCTTAAATTTTTGGCACAAGATACTTAAATATCTGAGCTGGTTACAAGGTTTTCTAAACTTTCCCTATTTTGGCAGTTTTATATTCTTTATAATCCTCTAGAACTTTCTCTAAAGAGTTTTCTGAATGAACTGGGTTAGAATGGATTTTAGTCGTTCATTTATTCACTCCCTTCTGGCTACATCAGGTGGTTGGTTTTTTTGTTTGCTTAGGGTTTGTTTTATTATTATTATTATTATTATTATTATTATTATTATTATTACAGTTAGTTTATGGGGAGGTACTACTAGAATAATTACTTTGTGTGTGTTTAGTTATTGCAATCTTGACAGCATAGATTCTGAGACTATAATTCATTCCTCATGATTCTATTTACATACTTTCAGTCTTCTTCAGTGTTAAAAAAAACCCAAACCCAACCAAAACCAAAACAACCAAGCAAGCAAGCAACCCTGATGTGGTATTTGTCAAACTGTTGCAGCTCTTGTCTTATGCACTCTGCAGAGCTGTAGACCCTGATAAATGTTTTACATCAATCAGAATCACAGAGATTTGTGTAGTTGAAATTTGTGTTGTTAATTCCCTTTTACCTAAAAAGAGATTGATTGTGATGTGTCTCCTCCCCCCACTCAATATTTCTAAACAATTTCAATTTTTATGACAATGTGATTATTAATAGTATCAAACCACTATTACTAGTAACAGAAAGATGCACGGTATGTTCACTAAGTCACTTTACACGTTTTACTCACACATTCATTCATTCATTCATAGTGATGCAGTTGGAACAAATGGGAGGCCAACCCCAACTCATTACTCAGAAGTGGAGGTTTCTACTGACACACTAGTGGCTTCTAGGTTGGTGTTCAGAAGGTCCTTCAGAGAACCCTTTGTTTCTTCACAGTCATATATAAACTTGTCATCTTTTTCCATATCAGACACCTCTGGATGTGATCAGTGTTACACAATCGATTGCCGATGTTCATTTATCCTAGTGGTCTTGTGCAGATATAGCAGACTCTATCTGTCCTGAGTTTATAAGTTCTTGAAGGTTCAACAAGTCTACTTATCCCCTGAGCTCATAAGTCCTTGGGAAACTTTCACATACCAGCTTCTCAATAGGTGTGTTTTTTCTCCTTGGCCTGTTGCTTTCTGGTGAGTAGTTCTCTCTCCACACCTGCAGACACTTGTAGAATCCTTTCTCTATGCACAAAATTACACAGGAGCTTTTATGACGTTTGCAGAGTATAGTTCTGAGAAAAAATAACAGGCAGAGGTCAGCTCTTTTCTTCCTGTTCCCTGATTTTTATGAAAAATGTGGCCATTGCAATGAAGGTGTCATTCAGTGAGTACCAGTATTTTTTGCAGTTATATCTCAGTGGGAAACAGTTTATTCATTCATGCAAAAGCACTCAATGCTTAAGAAAATATCTTACTCCTTCCTGTGAGGAAATGGAAACTTTTGAAGATGCTATTTTTCTGTTCTATTATCACCTACTGAGGCCCAGAACAGTTCTGTAGCCAGGACTGTCACCTGGGTATGGATTATCCAGTTGTGATTCTGTTCTACCTGAACCAGATCAGAGATTTCAATGTTAATCTCTAGGATTCCAGGTATCTATCATCTACCAGATTATTAACATCTCTCTTGTTGAAACAGTTGAATTTTCTCTAAATAAGTATTTCATGAGTATTTCATGAGTTAATAAAAGTAATCTTGTAATTCAAACAACCAGCTCAGAAGGATCATATTAAAACCCTCACAATGTCATAATGAGTGAGCTGCTGACAACACAAATGTTAGCGTAAAACCATCAATCTCTGAGTATGTCATACATCACATCTTTTCATATTGTGTCTAGTTTATGAGCACAGGGATTATTAACAACATTGCTATAATTAATAATATCAACATTACTATTAATAATATAGACATTATTCATAGTATTTTTAATTCTCTGAAAGAATCCTGAGATTAAATGGGTTGCAAAGCTAATTGTGTCTATTTTGGAGTTATAGACATAAAAAGAAGGATCAAGAAGGTCTAGAAGGCAGGAAAATTATATTGCAGAGTTGCTGACAATAGACTTCTGATGAAGGCCTGAATTTCATGGTGAGTTACAACACAAAGGAAAAGGACAGTGAGCTGAGAAATGAAGATGTATGGGTCAACCTCACATAAGTATTCAGCAAAGATTCTGAGGTCACATAGAATAGCAAAATGATGCAACACTAAGATTTACATTGGATGATTATTGTATGTGAGATTAATGATTACCTGAAAAGTAATTCTACCTGTTGATGTAGCTGTAACCACAGAATAATATCTAAGAGAGATAATGACATTTGAGGTGTTTTCACTACATAAATATTTTATGTACTTAAAGAAAACTTCTAAGTCAAAAGTTAAAACAGCGGAAGTTGAGAAAACTCCACTTTAAGGATATAATGCAGTTCTCTATGGTTTTCAGTGGAAACATGCTATTGTATCTGATAAGTCAGTTAAAGTTGAACTTCTTTTTCCTTACTAGTTTATGATTATTTCCACAATGTTGCAATGTCTGTCCACAGTGCTGATTTGCTCTCCCAGAAATAACGTTTAATGATAAATTAATAATCTGAAAGAAATAAAACAATCACTCAGAGTGAAATTGTAGAAAGTATGATTTGAAACAAAATATTGTCTCTTATAACAAATCATATTTTAAATTAAAATTGAATGCTGGGCATTTCAATACAGTGTATTGCTCTCAGATTTTTCTTTTTCAGCAATTAGAATTACTATCAGCTGTCATTCACAGCAAATAGTGAAGTGAAATGCTATACAGATACTTGACCATTTAGGAATTGCTGGAGAGTCACATCAGTGATCTCATGGGAGGAGTAACCTACCAAAAGGAAAAGATCAAAATGAACTCTCAAAATGTCATGCTGCTAAATAGCAAACACCATCTTGTTGCAGCTGCAGAATAGCATTTTGGACACAGTCCACTCATCTGCCCTTGCAAATGATTGAGAGAATACAGCTGCTGTCCAACATGTTTTCTACTGAGACCATTTGTATATCAGGTCATGTGGTAAAAAAAATTAAGTAAATAACTGTTAAAGGAACTGGACAAGGTTTACCTTTGATGTAACACCACACATTTCAGTTTGGTTATGTTAAAAGTTTTTTCATTTTGTTTTGTTTTCATTTCGTTTTGTTTTGTTTTATATATACTTTCTGTTTGGGGTTTTACTCCTATTGTTCATACTATTCAATATGGTAAAAAGGAGCTACAAATAATTCTAGCAAGCCATCTAACTGATGTTCACTCACAGAAAACTTTTTAGCCATATTATAGGAAGCCCTTGATCTGAAACCTTCTTGTTACATTCTACCTCAGAGAAAAAGAAAGCAAACACTTGTTCTTTTTCATCAATTCACTACCTGACAAATAAAAACCAAAAATGGACAAAACATCTGCTGGTGTCAGCCCAATCAGCAGAACTAGGTTAATATAATGTAAAACATTCTCTTTCATCTATATGTATCAGAGCTGTTATATTTTATCAAAGCAATTATTGCCATATAGAATCATAGAATATCTCAAATTGGAAGGGACCCATAAGGATCAAGTCCACCTCTCTGCTCCTCACAGGACTACCTAACACTAAATCATATGACTAAGAGTGTCATCCAGATGCTCCTTATACTCAAGACAGGCTTGGTGCCATGACCACTTCCCTTGGGATCCAGTTCCAGTGAAGACCCACCCTCCAGTGAAGAACTTTTTCCTAATGTCTGAACTTCCCCTGATGCAGCTTCATTTCATCTCCTCATGTCCTACAGCTGGTCACCAGAGAGAGGAGATCAGCACCTCCCCCTCTACTACCCCCCTTGAGGAAGCTGTAGACTACCATGAGGTCACCCCTCAGCCTTCTCTTCTCCAAGCTGAACAAATCAAGCAACCTCAGCTGCTCCTCATAAGTCTTACCCTTGAGACGTTACATCACCTTGTTTGCCCTCCTCTGGACACATTTGTATAGTTTTATGTCCTTATATTGAAGTACCCAAAACCGCACACAGTATTCAAAGTTGGATCCACACCAGTTTTATGTAGAGTGGGACAACCACCTCCGTCATCCAGCTAGCTATGCTGTGCTTGATGCACCCCAGGACACGGCTGGCCCTTTTGGCTGCCAGGGCACACTGTTTACTCATATTCACCTTGCCATCAACCCAAACTCCCAGATCTCTTTCCATGGGGCTACTCTCCCACCTCTCATCCCCCATTTTGTACATATAACCAGGATTACCCTGTCCCAGGTGGAGAATCTGGCACCTGCTCTTGTTGAATTTCATACAGTTTGTAATTGCCCAGCTCTCCAGCCTATCCAGATCTCTCTGTAAGGCCTCTCTATCCTTGAGGGAGTCCACAGCTCCTCCTTTTGTCTAGTTTGGAGGAAAGGAAGCTGAGGGGTGACCTCATTGCTCTCCTCTCCTGAGGAGGGGAAGTGGAGAGGAAGGTGCTGATCTCTTCTTCCTGATATCCACTCATAGGACTTGTGGGAATGGTTCAAAGCTGTATCAGGGGAAGTTTAGACTGGACATTAGGAAGTATTTCTTTGCCAAGAAGGTGGTCAAACACTGGAACAGGTCATGGAAGCCCCAATCCTGTCAGTGTTTAAGAGGCACTTGGACAATACCCTTAATGATATGCTTTATCTTTTAGTCAGCTCTGGAGTAGCCAGGCAGTTAGACTAGCTGATCATTGTAGGTCCCCTAGTCTAGTCTAGTCTAGTCTAATTTACCATCATAAGCAAACTTACTTAATGTACATTCAATTCCTACATGCAGATCACTTAAAAACACATTAAAGAGCCCTAAAGTCAAGCCCTGGGGAACCCCACTGGTGACTGACTGCCAGCCTCATGTAACCCCATTTACTGTAACCCTTTGAGCCCAACCTGTCAGCCAGTTGCTCACCCAATGTATTATGGACTTATCTAGCTGTATGCTGGACATTTTGTCCAGAAGGGTACTGTGTGAGACAGTATCAAAAGCTTTGTTAAAATCCCAAAACCCCACATCTACTGGCTTCCCTTGGTTGACTAGATAGATGACCTTGTCATAAGAGGAAATTAAGTTGGTTATGCAGGACTTTCCCCCTGTGAACCAGTGCTGTCTGTGACCAATGACTGTGTTGTCTCAAGCGTTTTTCAATAACTCCCAGAATAACCTTCTCCATAATTTTACCAGGCATTAAAGTGCATGCAGGAGATGCAAGATATCTGCCTTTGCTTTTCTGCTCTGCTCTTCGAGGGTAAAATTGACACCTGACAGCTCACTCATGTTTTCTCCCTCTCTCACTTTCCATCTCCTTCCCCATAAACATATAATATGCACAGATGTGCAAGCACATATGTACATACATACATACATACATACATATATTTTTCTGTTTCAACTAACAGAAGAAATTACTATGATTTCAAGACACAAAGCCCTGTGGTTTGAACGAGTCATGTGATCTTGTTCATGTAGGTGGCTGAGGATCAAATTATTATTCTCTCAACTACACTCACCAGGTGAATGATCTTAAAAAACATTATTCCACAGCTCTGCATCTCTTTACCCCTCTGCACTTCATTTTCATTTCAATGACTTGCATAGCAGCTTGTCACTTAGTTCAGGCTTGTTCTGTGCGTAACATAGTGGATACCTAATCTCTACGGGTTACAGGTTTTCAAAAGATAAATATTAATATTACTACACATCCTGGTTCAAATGTTTTTGATGAGTGGCCAGCCATACTATTCATCAGGATTGAAGACTAACTTAGTTTTACATGGTTCACTCTACACCTCATACAAATGATTCCCTAGACCTAACCATTGAACAGCACCCCAAGGCAGAGAACTTTTCCTCTACTTTCCGTCAGCCTTTGCTAATCCAGAGGATTTGCCTCAATTAACTTAGTTCCCCTTTTGGGGACCACTGAAAATGTACATAGATGAGCAGGTTACCTAGCTAGGCTCAGGTCATTTCAAGGTCCTCTGTCACTCCACAGCAAAGGCTGTGAAATCTATTGAACCACAGACAGCCCCAACCTGCTGGAAAGTGAGATTTGAAACTTGTTGAGAGTGAGGCACCAAGCATCTCTGACACTGCCAATCACTGATCTACCAGTTAATGCCAGGTGAACCCTGAAAGAGATGTAAGGGGTCTCGTTCCTACCCAGAGCCAACTAATGCAGCTTGGTTATCTTTAGCAGAAATAGGTTGCTTAATAGTGGCTGATGCCATGAATTAGCTTGCTTATTCCTGCTTTGCAGGTGGGTGCAGTGGGAGTGATGATCTGATTTACCCAAAGTAGCACTGGAAAGCCACGGCTGTCTGTGGCAGAATTCTGATTTCCTAAGTTGACCTTACTGGCCTATATATGGACAAAACTTCTTCACATTTTAATGCCAATTTATAACGCATATTACAAAAAAACAATAAGATGAAGTTTCCCACAGTGTAAATGTCTCTTTGAAATACTTTAGAGAGCTTGATCTTGTGTTTGCAGCACATCCCATGCAGCATGCAGCTCCCTGTGTCACTGAGCTGTGCAGGTCACTGTCTTTGCTAGCAGCAGGGCACTGTATCTGCATCGAGTATGCAAGATCTCCCAGCTGGGACTGCTCAGGCTTGCTCTGCAGTGGAGCAGGGCTTTTGTTGGGATTACCTGCCAAAAGCAGGGGCAGGCACAGCCTTGGTTTAGCACAGAAAGCAGCACCTGTCCCTAGATATGGGGGTAGAGGGCAAGGCATGGAGGCAGCTAGGCCTGGGGTGACGAGTAATGGGGCATAAGGCTGGACATGGAAACCCTCTGGCTGCAAACACTTTTCCTGAGACCAGCCACCAAGATGCAGCCTAGAGATGGGCTGAACTGATTCCAGGGGCAAAAACAAAGAAATAGCACCTGGACTACCTGGAAGGAGCCCTCAACATTAACATCCCATGCCCTCCCTACCAAAGGGCTGTGTGGTCATACCCCATCTCCCTCCAGACAGCCTCACTAACCCCAGGCTGCAGTGGACACCAGAGGGGGAAGGCAGGCACAGCACCAAAGGCAGCCTGGGTGGGAATAGCAATGCCACCTGCACCATTAGTAACACTGAGGCTTTTTCTGTAGTCTTTATGCCTTTATTTTCTCTCTTAGAGAGAGACTGAGGTGACTAATGAGAGCCTCCTGGTCCGCTTCAGCCCCTGTTTCACCAGCTCCTGGGGTGTCCATGCAGTGCTGTCAGCAGGGCCGCCTCTTCAGGGTTGGAGAGCGTCCCAGGGACTGGGGGCTCTCCTCTTTCAGGGGTGCCATGGCCCCCTGGGTGAGCAGTCCATGCCCAAGCCAAGAGTAGAGGGGTTGTGGCTGCAGCCCTGGGCAGAGGGACCTGCTGTCACTGCCTCTGCCCATGCCTCTGGGGGCTTCTCCTGCTCAACAGGGACAGGCATAGTTGAGCAGTGGCTTGAACCGCTGTGGACATGTTGGGTTGCATGTCTATGTCAGGTACTGCAGGGCTGCTAGGGGGATGGCGAGGAGGAGCCTCCCTCCCTGGGAAGCGATGGGACTGGAGCTGGCCACAGAGCCGTCATCCTTTCCATTGACAGCACAGGGGTCCTGCTGGTCCAGGTGTCAGGTGATCTCCCTGCTGCACAGGGACATGGCAGCAGTGATGGTTTGGAGGATGAATGTCCCTGTGTGTTCTTGCAGGCAGCCTTGCAGCTTCTGCACCACACCTCCTTGTCCAGCCCACAGAGACACAGGTGGGCCAGTATGGTGCCCTCTGCTGCAGCCACCTCTCACTCCTGGGAGGTAAGCTGCCCACATGAGACCCTGGAACTGGCCCCACAGCTCCCGGCTCATCCTTCAGCTGATAGCTCTGTTGGGGTATGGGATGTTGAACATCAAATAATCCTCATCTGACCACACCTAGGATAAAATGGCCATCATCCCTGACCTGCATAGGGGGCAGTTTGGCTTTTGTAGTGCCCAGCACAGTGCACAGCTTAAGCAAAATTGGTGGAGGTAGGGTGACATGTAGGCGACATCACCTTGATTGTCATAGCAGATGGAGTAGCTCCACTTGCTCTCAGTGGCCATTCCTTCTGTGTGCTGTGGTGGGCTGGGGAGCACTGAAAACAAGGAACTGCTCCCTCTCACCAACACCACAGCAGCAGATGTCATGTGGTGCAAAAGGGAAAGAGACCAAGATCATTTGCTGTCCAGGGGAGAAGAGTTAAAGGAAGAAATGCCCAGGTCCCTCAAGAAGGACACCCTTCTGGCCCCCACAGTTTCCCTAGTGCTTCCTGCTGGCCAGTGCCAGGCTCAGGCTGTGTGACCAGCAGCTTCCTGAGCCCCATTGTCTGCTTCATGGCCACCCTGGGACAATGTTTCCCTGTACAACTCTCTCTGTAAATAAATGCTTCTTAATGTCCAGTCTAAACCTCCTCATGTGCAGCTTTGTACCATTTCCACATGTCCTATCACTGGATACCAGGGAGATCAGCACCTCCCTTTCCACTTCCCCTCCTCAGGAAGCTGTAGAGAGCAATAAGCTCACCCCTCAGCCTCCTTTTCTCCAAACCAGACAAGCCCAAAGTCCTTAGCTGCTCCTCACAGGACATTCCTTCTAGCCCTTTCACCAGCTTTGTTGATCTCCTCTAGACGCATTCAAGTACCTTCACATTCTTCTTAAATTGTGGGGACCAGAACTGTAACACAGGATTCAAGATAAGGCTGTACCAATGTTAAATATAGCATGCCAATCACTGCTTTTGACTAGCTGGTTCTACGGTGTTTAATGCACCCTAGAATGCGTTTTGCCCTCTTGGTTGCCAGGGCACACTGGTCATTCATACTGAGCCAGCAGTCAACTAGCACCCCCAGATGTCTCTGCGGGGCTGGTCTCCAGGCACTCCTCTCCCATTTTTTAATTGTGCTTGGCTTTACTCCATCCCAGGTGCAGAATATGGCACTTGAACTTGTTAAATTTCATGTCATTGACAATTGTCCAATGACAATCTATCTAGCTTTTATCTAGATCCCTCTACAAGGTGTCTCGTCCTTCAAGAGAGTCAACAGCACCTCCCAGTTTGGTATCATCAGTGAATTTGCTAATGGTTCATTCTACTCCTGCATCCAGATCATTGATAAATATATTGAAGAAAACCAGCCCTAGAATTGAACCTTGAAGAGCACTGCTGGTGACTGGTCACCAGCCAGATGTAGGCCCATTCACAACAACCCTTTGAACCCTGCCCTTCAGCCAATTCTCCACCCAGCGCATCACGAACCCATTTATCCCACAGTTGGGCAATTTATCCAGAAGGGTGCTGTGAGGGACAGTACCAAAAGCCTTACTAAAATCCATAAAATTACATCCACTGCCTTCCCTTCATCCACTAGGCAGGTGACTTTATCATAGAAGGCTATCAAATCAGTTAAACAGGACTGCCCTTTTGTGAACCCATGTTGACTATGCCTGATGATTGCATTATTCTTTAAATGTCTTTCAATACTACCCAGTATGATCTTCTCCATAATTCATCCAGGAACTGAGGTTAGACTAACAGGGATGTAGTTTCCTCATCCCTTTTTGTAGATTGGAATAACATTGGCTAGCTTCCAGTCAGCAGGGCTCTCCCCAGACTCCCAAGACCTTTGGTCGATGATTAAGAGGTGTCCTGCCATAACATCCACTAGCTCCTTCAGTACTCTGGGATGAATCCCATCAGGCCCCATGGACTTGTGAACATTCAGCTGACACAGGTGATTCTTTACCATTTCAGTGTCCACAAATGGAAAGTCACTGTTCCCACACTGTGGTCCACCGACTCAGAGGACTGGGCAGCCCAAGGGGTATCAGTGTTATTTAAGTCTGAGGCAAAAAAAGCATTGAATGCCCCCACTTTATATTATCCCTATTAGTCAGGTGACCATCTTCAACAAGTAATAGTCCAATGTTTTCTTTAAACCTTCTTTCACTATTAATGTACTTAAAAAAGTCCTTCTTGTCAGATACAACACTGGCCAGTTTCAACTCTAACTGAGCGTTGGCCTTTCATGTCTTCTCCCTGCATATATGAACCATAGCTCTGTAATCTTCCTGTGAAACCTTACAAAGATCATTCATTTTCATTTTGTCTTGAGCTCTGTGAGGAGTTCCCTGTTCAGCCAAGCTAGCATTCTGCCTCACTTGATTCTCAACACACTGGAATTGCCTGCACCTGTGCTTTTAAAAGGTGGTTCCTAAAAATTGACCAGCACTATGGATTCTTAAACCCTCAAAAGCAGATTCCCAGGGCACTCTGCTAAGTAGTTCCCTGAATAGCTACAAAAAGCTCCAGCCTCTTTGTAGCCACCCTTTAAATACTAGAATACTGTGATGAGGTTCCCCCTGAGCCTTCTTTTTTCTGGGGAGAAAAGACCTAGTTCCTTTCCTCACAGGGCAGGTTCTCCAGCCCTTTGACCATCTTGGTGGCCCAGCTTTGCATGCTCTCCCATCTGTCTGCATCTTTCTGGAATTGTGGTGACCAGAACTGGACACATGACTCCAGGTACAGCCTGACAAGCACTGCGTGGAGTGAGATGATCACATCTCTACCTCTGTTAGCAATGTCCCTGCAAATGCAGCCCAGGATCTGATTTGCCTTCATTGCTTCAGGGGTGCATTGCTGACTCATGTTCAGCTTGTTGTCCGCCAGGACCCCTAGGTCCCTTTCAGCAAGGCTGTTCCCCAACCACACAGATCCCAGCCTGTACTGGGCTCTGTGGTTATTTTGACCTAGGTGCAGCACCTTACAGTTGTCACTTTGACTCTTTCAGTGGATAACTTTCTTTGCCTTTGGTTTTCTTTTTCTCCCTCTCATTTTTTCTCTCCCAGGCCAGAACAAGCCGCCGGCCATGGCACTTTTGGCTGCAGACATCAGTTCTGAAAACCAAAGCAGAGAGATACAAAAATAGCAGATCTCTCCCCAAACAGCACCCAGCCCCCATCCCCCTCCATTGGGAAAATGACCCTGGGGATTGACGGCATTTCAATTTCTATGAGCAGGCACATATATCTGTAAATCTTGCCATCTCCCTTTCCACCTGAGCTCATCAGCCTGCCTGGCTGCCCTGCCGCTGCTCTCCTCTGATGGGCGGTGCATGGGGGCTGCAGGGGAAACCCCAGGCAGAGCTGTGTGTGGGTAGCGGGGGGGTGACAAGCAGACAGCAGCATCCTCTGTGCATTGCTCTCGCCAGAGGGGAACCCTCCTTTTTGCTCAGTGAATTTCTATAATGAGTGGGAAGGAACCAGCCTGCCAAGGCTTACTCTTCGCAAAGCTTGTATTTCAGAATAGGTGTGAACTGTGTCTCAGGAATCTTTCCTCTTTAACTGGAGACTGCTCTTGTTTCCATTCTCCCAACCTCTTTCAGGAAATCTTATGCAGGTTTATTAAATCAAACACATCATCAGTGTTAAAGACATAAACCAAAAAAAGACATAAACCAAAAAAAGACATAAAACATCTCTGCTTTTTCTACATCCCTATTTGTGAGGTGACTGACTTCATCAAGTAACAGAACAATGTTATCTCTGATCCTCCTTTTGCTCTTAACATATTTTTTAAAAAAAACCCTTTTTGTTGTCCTTCACAGTGCTGGCCATCTGGAACTTTGAGTTTTGGCTGCATGAATTTTCTCTGTTTACAAACAGCCAGTCTAGGAAGGCATCTTTCCTGGTCGGCTCCCTCAGTACCTACACCAAGAAGTTATCTTCAATGGACTTCAGGAATTTCCTGGATGTGTTTGTGTTTACTGTATGATATTCACAGTTGATATCTGGGAACTTAAAATTGCCCATAAGGACAAGGACAGCTCATCTAGATATATCCCTTAATTCCCTGTAGAATAATTCACTGGTGTCACTGTCCTGGCTGGGTGGTCAGTGGTGGACTCCTACAACATCATCCACTTTATTTGCTTTCTCCTTCATCGTCATGCAGAGGTTCCCAGCTGTGTTGTCACCAACTGCAAGTGTCATACAATCCAACCCCTCCCTTACATACAGCATGTGCCCCCTTCCCCCCTTCCCCCCCGCCTCATCTGCCCTCCCTATCCCTCCTGAAAAGCCCATAACCATCCAACAGGGTACACCAGCCACAGGACTCATCCGACCAGGTTTCACTTATGCCAGTGATGTGGTAGCTCTGAGACTAGACCTAAGCTTCTATTTCTTCTTATTTTTTAAAAATAGAATATAGAATACAGAATACAGAATACAGAATACAGGATACAGAATACAGACTATAGAATATAGAATATAGAATATAGAATAGTATAGTATAATATAGA
>VXBL01008716.1:333876-364370 GCA_013400195.1 Aramus guarauna
GTATAGTATAATATAGAGTAGGTAGTATTATATATAAAAATATACTAATATGCTATATTAATATGTTATTAATTAAAATGATGTCTTATATAATTATATGTTATATTACATATATATTATTTTATCCTATTATATATTCTTTCTGAAGTCACAATGCTTTAAGCTTTGTGCTTTCAGACTACTTAAACTATTTCTGAAACCTGAAGCTAAACACATACTTAGGGATTTTTCTGTGGAACACAGCTGGTGCTACTCATCAGATTAAAGGAAACTGTTCTTTTCAAATTGGACATGCCTGAGGTTTTCCAGGGAAGAAGCCATTGGCTGGTGGTTGAGAAATCACTGGGGGGAAAAAAAAAAAAAGAAAAAAAAAAAAAAAAAAAAAGGTTTGCTTTTTTGCTAACTTGTGAGGGGGGGGAAAATGTTATCCCTCAAAATAAATTTTGTGAATATTNATTCCCTTTTGCATTTTAGAAAAATCATTCCCTTGAAAAAGCCTTTTTTTTTTTTTTTTTAGTTTTAAAGGGATGTATAAATGGATCTCCTTATGAATGTAATCTACCTATAATACAAAGTTTGTCTCATGCATAAATTAATTTTTTTCAAGAAAGTTTTCTTTAATGTGGACATTCTTATTCTTGAAATAAGTTGTACCCATTATCTAGATATCTATACAATGTGGAGCAGTCTTGTGCTTATTAAAGAAAAAGTGGTTTACAGTCTTCTCAATGATGGACTTATTTATCTACAAACCCACTGGCCGAATTATGCCTTTAGCTATTGAAACTGACTGTAATAAGTAATTCTTTCTGACAGTAGAGTTAAAATACCTAATGTTAAACAGATTTGATCATTTAGTGACACCCTCAATAATCTCCCACTCATGAAACTAAACAGATGTTTCTGCTATGTAATCCAAAGTGTACCTTATAAATACTTTCTTTCACTCTGAATCAGGAGCTAATTTTGACTGCATGGACATCCATACGCTCATTTGTGGATGCCAAGAACAAATAATGACTGTATTGATGTAGCTTTGAAGTGGCATTCTCAGGGGTATTAGGAACAATAGACTTCTTTGTGGCCCCTATTTGTTTCACAGTATTTCTCTTTTTCAATCCTGTCTCATACTAAAGTCAACAAAGCAGTGGGGATACTGTGTTTATATGCTAACTCACTTCAGTTAAAGTAGTGAATCTTTATCTGAATAGGCAAGTAAAAATTGAAACAGCTCTTAGGTATAAACCCTGTCTTCTGTAGTGCTTAAATAATAAAAAGACTGTGGTAAAAAAAGAACATTGCTAGTAGCAATGAAAATATTATACAAATATAAAAGAATAGATTGAAGATTAAATAAAATAGAAGCAGAAAAGCTGACGTATTAGTTAGGAAAAGTGGAGAAGAGTGTAAAGGGACACATTATAAGATGGCTATGTAAGACAACCCCATAAATGATCATACATTTTGTAAGGACAGAGGCATTTCTTAAAATGAAAGAATTCAATGAATACAACAAAATAAAATCCATAAGGTCTTCCTGAATTAATAATATACGTTTCCCTGAAGCATCTGCAATGCTGTTATATATACCACTTGTACATAGCAAATGTTTTGTATATTAAATTCTCTAGTTTAATTTTTTTTTTAAAAAAATCCAGATTTCACAACTGAACATTTCAGTGCTAAATTATTTTACATCAAGTCTATGTGAGTCAAAGACATTTAATGTACTTATTGGATATTTTACTTATTCTAGTCAGAGGCCTAGAAATGGTTCATTCATATTACATGAAATAATTTAAGACTAAAATGCATAGAGAACTGGAAACAAAGCCTCTCTTCTTCTTCCTATATCACCTTTTTTCCATACTAGAGAGAATGAGACTGGCCCTTGAACTTGGTAAGTCTGGCACTCTCGTCAAGCACTCAATTAATTTTGGAATGAAAGATAAAGGTGGACATTTCTATTCCCATCCCACAGCCATTTTACTCCTATCTTTGGAAAGAAGGTTCTTGGCTTTCCCAAAACAGCAGAGAGAAATCAGTTAAGATCTCAAATAAGCTAAGCATTTTTCTAGCAACTAAGTATTATTTATGAATACAAAAAATGAGGTAGTTCTGCTGTCTCATTATTTAATTATTTATACTCTGGCATCTTAAATTATTCATGAAGATATGATACTGTAATAAGGGTGAACACAGATATAAATATAATTTGAATATAAAAATGAAGATGGAAAATAACATTGGTAAAAAAATAAAAACTATCCTGCATAAAAACTTCTCATTGAAATTGCTGTGAAACTGTGTAGTGTGAGGTCACACAGCTTAGTATCTGAAAGAAAAAAAATATCTGAAAAAGCTAAGAGTCAGCTTTTGCAGACTGCTTTCCTGTCACAGTTAATGGGGAAATCTGTATGGAAATCTTTTCCATATTATGTTAAAAAAAAAAAAAAAAAAAGATAATAAAATGTTGCCACAATAATCAGGAAGTGTATCTTCATCCTTGGCTACAATGGCAAATTTAAAATATCCGGACTGAAAGAAGGAAACAGAACACTAAATAACATCCTGTCCAGTCTCTCAGCAAAGACATCTGTCAGTCAACCAGCATTGCTTATAAACTCAATTCAGTCTATTAAGCTCATTGCAGAAAGTTAAGACTCTTAAGCCACGTGATTCACAAAGTGAACTCTCACAAGGTAATAGTAGCATTTACCACAATGTTACTGTCATCTGTGTGCTGCACTTATAAAATAAGCACTTTTATTCTCTTATCTGAAATAATAATAAAAAAAAGTTATTCCACTCTTACTGTTATCAGCTATCTTGCCCTTCCTAAGAAGCATAAGCACTTTTCATGATACAGTTTTCCACCTTCATTTTTTCTCCTATTGGCAAGAATCCACTACTGTTGCATTCTTCATTTTCTGTATCAAAACACTCATCAGAAAGGCATTGCATAAACTTGTTCAACTGTTGACTTGTTCCAGAGGATATTCAAGTAGGTATAATCCCTTGTTATCAGCATGTCCTAATTCTGCTACTTCATTAAACAAGCAGAAAGAAGGGAAGAGAAGGGGAAAAGAGAAAAAGGAAATTCTTCTCGCTTTCTGTCCCAGTGGAAAATTGGTTCACTTGGCTTAAAGAAAATCAGGATCTAAGCACTTAATGGATTTATTAACCAGCAATCAGTGAACTACACATTCAGGGTCAATGTACCCAGTACAACTGATAAATTGTATTTAATGAACATTTCAAAAATTGTAAATATCCTAAAACTAATCCCGAACACTTCTAACACATACACGCACCCTGCTCTCCCTTCTCTCCCCGGCTGTGCGGGTGCCCCCTGGCACCCCCTGGGCAGAGGCAGGTGCTCCGGCTCCAGGGATGCCCCTGCTGCCCCTGCCTGCCC
This sequence comes from Aramus guarauna, assembly GCA_013400195.1. NCBI lineage: Eukaryota > Metazoa > Chordata > Aves > Gruiformes > Aramidae > Aramus > Aramus guarauna. The sequence continues at coordinate 337,295 of VXBL01008716.1, forward strand.
ACCCCATTTCCCCTGGGGTCTCTCCCTCATCATAGATCTTCATGTTTCTCCTATATTGCTTTTCAAGTTGACCCTTTCTTTGTTTCAAAAGTTACTGTGTTATTCCCTGGTAGTTGTTTAATCCAGTTGATGGTCACCTTCCTCTTTAATGTCATCAGTTTGGGTAAAACTGATGACATAAGCCCTCCCAGTTTTAGCTGTCACGCACTGCAAATGACCTCACTGCTGTCAGAAGTATATACTCTATCTTCCTTTTCTTACTACCCAGATATTTTCAACAAGTCTATCTCACAGAGCACATTAGGCCTTTGATTTGTATGTATGCCTTTCCCTTTTGGCCTAGTATTCTTGAACATTTCTGCAGGAATATACCAGTTATGCTCCTTAATCTAAAACTCTCTGTTATGTCAATTGCCTCATAAATCTGCTTATATGCCAAGACTTCTAGTCCTTCTTGTTTGTTTTGTGTACTTTTTGTACTGGCACACATACAGTTAAACTTCTCAGGAGACTGACTTACTTTTTTCCTGTCTGTCCTATGGCCCTTCCATAAAGGGCAAGAACATGTCTTTTATCATTTGCTTTTCCTCAGAGTCTTAGATTTTATGCTTAGTTATGGCCTTAGGTTTCCATCCAACATTGTTTATAGCTTAAAGCCTTTCCCATGAGAGTACTAAGCCTCTATCTTTGTGACGTAGAATCACTTCTGCTAAACAGCCCTTGTGCATTCCCAGCAATATCAGCCACCCAGTCTTGTCATATAATGGTATGCCTTTCCCAACATGTGCTCTCTTATGTGGTCTAGAAAACGTCAGGAAAAGAAGACCATAGCGGTATCCATTTTTTTAATCATTCATCTGTTTACGGTTATTCCCAAAAGCACTGTAAACATTCAGATGAGTGAACAGCACAAGGCAGTAACCAGTGAGTGGCAGTGGAGCAGGGTCTCCTTTCAGAGCAGCCTGAGCTGCTGTCTCAGCAGCTGTCCTAGGTAGCACATCATCTCAGGACTATTAGCCAAGTGTGTCCAAAGTTTCATTCATTTCAGACACTAGAGAGCTACCAACCACTATCCTCCATCTCCTCTTGAGTGTGGTGATCGTAAGTCTGAGAGGCTTTGGAGTTCTCTTTGTTTCCTCTCTAACATCAAGGTGTGACCATGACACTAGAACCATATAATTAGTTGATTTCAACAATGACAATGTGAGAAGACCTCTAATTAAGGCTAACACTAGTTTCTTCCTATGTTACAATACCTTCCTCTTTGTTGTTCTTTTTCTATCTGGCTTATTTATATGTCCTTGGAAGTCTGGTTGAGTGCCACTGGGAGTTACCATAATCACAAATGCTGGCTACCATCATCTAATGGTTTCTCACCTGGTTCCTAGAAGACTCCAGATGGAAGCTTACATACCAGAAGATGTCTTCACGTCCTTTAGTGTTAGGGAAATGCAGACCTGTGCAACTAACCTACATAATAGAGTGTAGAGTCTGGTTGCTCTTCTTGAAGAACCTTTTGCAGGTTCAACAAGAGATAGACTTATCAGCAGACTTATATGTGAAGATTTTATCTTTGCAATAAGTGGAAAACTTTGTTTCACAGGCTCTCTTCCCTTAGATTCCTTCACAAAATTTGCCTTCCTGCTATTTTTGTTGGATAACCTCATGATTTATTATGCAATGTTTAAAAAAAAATAAAGATGTGATCAGAAAAACTGTATTTCTAATTATAACCAGTGTACAGATGGAATGTTTAGTTTACTATCACCAATGTTTATCACTGAGATGGAAGTAATATGATTTTATTGCTTGCAGCACTGTTTTGATCTTGCAGTTCTTGTGCTTACTTTAGTATTTAGGCTATTAATTCTGGTTTAGCTTTCTCGGATAAAGAAAATTCACCAGATAAACAGTAGTCTTCATAGACTTTCCATGAAAATTTAGTATTATGTAGCTATGAACTTCAAATTCACATCTCAGATGACTGCTCATTCATTTCCACAGATGTCAATGAGCTAAAAGCATTATAAACTTCAATCACATTAACATAGATATCCGTGTTGTTATTGAAGTAAAAAAACCCAAACCACAACCAACCCAAAACAATACAGGTTTAGTATCTTTCACAAGATTTAAATTAGATTTTTCATGCCTAAGATATAGAATAATGTCAATATCACCAAAAAATGGTAATTTACTAGAGTTGTGCTATGATCTCAACAGCTAAAAAATGACTATAAGCAAAAAAAAATACCTAGAATTACTGAAAATCCTGTAACTTATCAAGATAAAAGCACATTTTTTGTTATTTTTAAACAATGTATATGAAAGGAAAATAATTTGTGCCCTTTGAACTGTATGCTACATTTATGCTAAACTAAGCAACCCACAGGAAGCTTAAGTAGCAGGGACAGAATTTCTGAAGTTGTAACATTATTCAAAAGTGTGTACGTAGACTGTTACTCTAGGAATATTGGTAATCCATAAACCAGGTTCTTTGAATACTTTAAATTATACAGATGAAAATGAAATGTAAATTACTGCATATAGTTTAAATGCACATATACATTTATTGTAATACTGTGTCAGCTTTTTATTATTAACCTCCACATTTAGTCATGCCTACCTTAGCCACAGAAGTGCCCTGTGATAGAATTGAGCATACATTGAAGACATATTTTGTTATTCATTTATTACTGTCAAACCTATGCATACAAAACCAGAAAGTTTTTACTTTATGTAAACAAAAGTTTAGATGTGACTTTTTTCCCCCTTCTCTTTCTTTTGATTTTGCTATATAAGGATCATCTCAAAGAGTTTAGGTTAAGATAATTTTTCAAACAAAATGTTAACTTTTGCAAAGTGTACCCATGAAAAGCATTTTATTTTGCAAACATCTTTTAGCCCAATCTTTTCTTATGTCACAGGAATAATCTGTTATGTCATATATATGTAAAACAGGATTTGGTTGCACATGGTGTTTTTTACTGGCTGTAGTGACAGGCAGTTGGATACTTCAGAACTGGCTACAGACGCCATTGTGCCATCTTGAGTGATCGCCCCTTGTACCATTGTGTCTCCCTGCCACTATCAGAGCTTATTTCCAGTATCACTAATTTTAGTCAGATAACACATTTGTATTTTCACACAAGAACAGGAAGAACACAATGAACAGCACAGCTGCTTACTGTGTCTGTTTTCCTTCATTCCCTAGTTCCCTTTGACTAAGCACAATGGCAACACATTTCACTGTCACAAATAAAAAAGCAGTAGTTAATATGCGACAGAGTGAAGTGAAGCCCATATTATAGCATAAAAGAGTATCCAGCAAACACTTCCAGACAAGAGGTTTTTATTTTTTGACAGTTTTCAAGCACTAGTCTGAAACTCTTCACTTTCTGCTCACCCTGCTCTCATGTCTGCATTGGGAGATGCCTGGCAGTCATACGCTAGCAGCATGGGTGACCCCAAATGTGCATATGGTCCAGAGGCAGCATGACCTACCAGTTCTATGGGGCAGAAAGACCAGCATGTCACAGCATAACAAATGCAGCCATATGACATGCTCTGCTTTTCCTCAGTGCATCAAGCACCACTTATATTCTGCTTTGCTGTTGGGGAAAAATTTTGTGAGCAGGATGTCTAAAGGGAGAAGAAAGGGGAGGTTTAAGGCAGAATCTCAAGGAGCACTCCTCTCAGCTAGAGTTAATCATCACAGGGCAGCTTACTTTTGCCCAACTGTTAAAAGCTTGGTTGAAGATCCATGACCTGCCACAAAACAGTGTTCCTTCAGTGGGATTCATCGCATAAGAGGCTTGCTATTGTAGCAAAGGGCAAACCCAGGTGAAATGAAAGATGCATTATAGTAGATATTGAGACATACTGGAGGCAGCAAAGCACATTTCTATTAGGAACAACTTGTAGTAAACAAATCAGACATACATAAGTTAAACATGGAAACAGAAGCAAAGAAGTTTTCTACAGGAAAAGAAATAAAAAGTCCCAACAAACAAACAAGCACACACACACACACACACACACACACACACACACCATTTTTTAAAGAATGGAAGTAGATCTGTTTACTTGTAATTTGTTTTCAACCAGACTATGCTGTCCTTCCTATCAGGAAAAGATATACACCACCATGAAAGATTACATGCTTTTGTAATACTGTAAGGGAAAGTTGCACATCAAACCAGAAGAAGACCTAAATCCTCTGTAATATGAAGTCAGGGAAAGATATGATCAAGGGTAGTACCACATCTTTAACAAAATCTTCAGAAAAAAAATCCCTTAAAACATGAATGCATACTCAAGGCAAAACTGAAATTATTTAACATTAATGAGTATTTTAATGGGAACTCTGACTGAATGGTGTACAGCTTTTGATACTATTTTCCAGAAGACTGATGCAAAAAACCCAAAGAATTGAAAAGGAACTCTTTAGAAGTCTCTATCTTGCTTTCCCTAGTACACAAGAGCAGACCAATAAACCCAGTTATATTTTACATGAAATTTCAAAGAGAAAATAAGATGATATCCTCAAAATACACCATTCATAGTAAGAAAATTATTATTAGTGTTTACATACTTCAGCAGATAAACACGTCCAAGGATATATTGTAAGCTTGATACTTGCTTATGTAAATATTAATAGGAGCGAGGTGCACATATCACAGAAAGAACAGGTATAATTATTTAAGTGGTATATATTAGCTGTATGGATTTCTGTATAATGAAAACCTTCAATCTGTTAAAAAACTAGTTGGGAGTAACAAAAATAACCAAATAGATGCAAGGTAATACAAAGAATTTAATTTTATGTCCAAGTTAAAAAGCTTTATTCAGTACAGTATCAGTTCAGACGATATCACAGCCACTGAGGATTTTTATTTATTTCCTGTTCAGCTCAAAGTATAGGCTCTAGATGAATATTTTCATGTTATTGACAAATTGCTTACAAATCAACCTCTACATACAAATAACATTAGCCTCTTCTGTGCTGCATCTAACCCTGATTAAAACAGCAGCAATATAATTGATCTAAAAGTTAAACCTCCCATTGCTGCAGATCCCTTAACCATTCAAGATACCGACTTCAATTTTATTTACTGCCATGAAAATACATTTTGCCAATAAAAGGAAACAAGTATCAATAAAATATTAGAGCTTTAATTATTACAACTCATAGTATGCTTTCAAGGCAATTTTCCCAGTAGAATTAGCAAGAGAGAAATTGTTCATAGGTCTTCTCTTCTCTTTTCTCCTCTCCTCTCCTCTCCTCTCGTCTCCTCTCTGTTGTGGTACAGGACTCCAGCCTTTAACATACTGTCCTCACACCATGCTGACACTCTTTGATCACCAGAGGAATGTACTTTGTGNAAAAAAAATCCAGTTAATCGCTAAAGACAATTATGGTAATTTTTGTCAGAAATATTTTCATGATCTGAATGATCCTTCAGCCATTCAAAACATCAGGTTAATGTACACAATAATGCATCAGAAGTTAGTGTAAATAAAGCCCTGGATAAAAAGCTTCAATCAACAGTTTACAGAATGAAAAAAACACTTTATAGATCTGGAAGTGTGAAAGAAACATCAGCATAAACCTAAACTGGAGCAGTCCTGTACAAGAAGAAATGATACAACAGCGGAAAAGGAATAATACATTTTACAGAATTAAGGTTAAAAAAGGCAAGACAATGAAAGATTCTGAGAGTTAGGGAAGGAAAGGTGACTTAAAGTCTATAGACAATTGCCAGTGAAGGCAAACAACATATGGGAAGGGTTTACCAAAGGAATAAATGTAGGTGACAGTTAAAAGTGGACAGGAGATTTAGTAAATGGGGACGTATGACCTGGGGAGTGAGTGGAGAAGCATGCAAGAAGTATGGACTGTGCAAATTAACACTGCTCAGGAAAAAGGGAACTTAAAAGAAATGTAATTTGAGGTGGTCATTAGCCTATATTCAAGATATCCACAGTGGTGCAACTGGAAAAGAAAAGACTGAACTGAAGATGATACCTGACATAGCCTGAAGGAGACAGTTAAGCAACCAAGGTGACTTTCAAATTAAAGCGGGTTAATGTGTTGAAATGCTAAGACTGTGGGCATTAAATACACTCAGACTCACAAACTAGAAATAATTTAGAATTTTCAGATAAATAGCAACTACACATATGTCAATGACCATCTGGTGTGCATGAAGCTCCACCTGGGGATGGATGAGGAACCCATGGAGAGTCTATAGGTCAGGATTAAAGGGAGTTCAGGGACAGGTGACACTATAGTGGGGGTCTGCTGCAGGACACCTGACCAGGAAGATCAAGCAGATGAGACCCTCTATAGACAGGTAGGAGCAATATCATGTTCACAAGCCCTGGTCCTTGTGGAGGACTTCAATCACTCCGATATCTGTTGGAAAGACAATACAGTAGGGCATAAGAAATCCAGGAGGTTCCTGGAATGTGTTAATGATAACTTCCTTCTCCAAGTAATAGAAGAGTCAATGAGGAGAGGTGCCATGCTGGATCTTGTTCTCACCAACAAGTAGGGGCTGCTTGGGAACGTAAAGCTCAAGGACAGCCTTGGCTGCAGTGACCATGAAATGGTGGAGTTCAAGATCCTTAGGGCAGTGAGGAGGGTGGAGAGCAAGGTCACTACCCTGGACTTCAAGAGAGAAGAATCTTTGGCCTCTTCAGGAACCTGCTTGGTAGAGTACCATGGGATAAGGCCCTGGAGGGAAGAGGGGCCCAAGACAGCTGGTTAGTATTCAAGGATCACGTCCTCCAAGCTCAGGAGTGATGCATCCCAAGAAAGAGGAAGTCAGACAAAAATGCCAGGAATCTTGCATGGATGAACAAGGAGCTCCTGGGAAAACTCAAACACAAAAAGGAAGCCTACAGAGGGTGGAAGCAAGACCAGGTAGCCTAGGAAGAATACAGAGAAAGTATCCAAGCAGCTGAGGATCAGGTTAGGAAAGCTAAATGATGGAATTAAATCTGGCCAGGGACGTCAAGGTTGACAAGAAAAGCTTCTATAGGTACATCAGTGGTAAAAAGACCAGGGAAAATGTGGGCCTCCTTCTAAATGTAATGGGAGACCTAGTTACCCATGATATGGAGAAGGCTGAGGTACTCACTAAATTTTTTACCTTAGTCTTCACCAGCAAGTGCTCTGGCCAAACCATCCAAGTCACAGAAGGCAAAGGTAGGGACAGAATAAAGAACCATGCACTATAGGAGAAGATGAGGTTCAAGAATATCTAAGGNGCTGGGTGGCCACACTCAAAGAGTTGCAATCAATGGCTCAATGTCCAAGAGGAGAACAGTGATGAGTGGCATTCCTGAGGCGTCGGTACTGGGACCGGCACTGTTTAACATCTTTGTCAGCAACATGGACAGTAGGATCGAGTGCACCCTCAGTAAATTTGATGATGACACCAAGCTGCGTGATGTGGTTGGCATGCTGGAGGGAAGGGATGGCATCCAGAGGGACCTTGACAGCCTTGAGAATTGGGCCCATGTGAACTGCATGAAGTTCAACAAGGCCAAGTGGAAAGTCCTGCATGTGGTTTGGGGCAATCCCAAGTACAACTACAGGGTGGGTGGAGAATGGATTGAGAGTAGCCCTGAGGAGAAGGACTTGGGAGTGTTGGCAGACAAGAAGCTCAACATGACCTGGCAATGTGTGCTTGCAGATCAGAAACGCCAACCATATCCTTGGCGGCATCAAAGGAAGTTCAAGCTCTTGTAACTGATTATGTTAGAATTACTATTTGAAGTAATAATCAGTTGAAAACTTTACATGTAACTAGCATTATTATTGCTGCTATTATTGTCAATATGTCAAAACCAAATACTGTAATGATGAAAACAGTGTGTTTTAAGGTATTTGTGAATGAATTTGCTATTGGCACCACTCAATATTTTAGACTTGAACATTAATTCACTTTTTTTGAAGTGATTTTTCATCTGTGATACACAAGTCAGATGGAATATCTGCAATGTATATAGCAAGATTTTTAGCTTGTGTTTTAAAAATATAATTCCTTAAATCATTCCAATACAGTTACCCTCATGACGTTATCTGTTTTCTTTGAAAAGAACTAGGACTCTGAAGAGAAGATGATGCTAATAATTCTGACAAAATTCCTTTTCGACCTCTGGAGCTGTAAAAAATCCTCAGGCAAATATTCTTACTGTTACAGTATCATGGTAAATTGTTTAACAAGAAAAGATAAGATCTACATAAGACACCTGGATGTAATAAACTATCCTCAGGGTAGAAAAAGGGTGAGAACAATGCTTTATGTTTCTCTGCTGTCATAAAACAGTAGGGAGATCAAAACATTTCGTGGTTTGAAGAATCTACCTGTCAGTGGCATACGCATGTCCCATGTCAGGAAGCAGTGGCTGGTATAGTCCTTCTCACACACTATTTAAGCTATGCTCTTGAGTTATGACTTTCTCCTTAGTTTGACCCTGAATTTTCATAGGCATTGAAATGACAATCATTACTTCAAATCTTAGACATCATTAGTTTAAGCTGTAGACCTGCAAAACTTTCAAATGATAAAACACTCTGCTTTACCAGTAGTATATGAATAGTACATTTTGTCACACCATTGTATATTATTTTCTTGTTTGTGTTGGGGGGTGTTTTGAGGTTTTTGGTTGTTTGTTTTAATTTTGTTTTTGGTTTTTTTTGTTTTGTTTTGTTTTGTTTTGTCTTCCCCGTGGGTATATAAAATGTAGATAAATTGAATTTTAAAGTATGTTTTTACCATATGTAATAATTGAGCTGTTCAGTCTTATGGATATTGCATTTAAACTTCTGCCATTAAAAAGTATAAAATGTGTTGATGTCTTTATTAGGCAAAATCATTTTGACAAACTCAGATGTAAACATTATCTTTTCTAAAGTATTAATGCAATATTAATGCTCAAATGAATAAGCCAAGTATAAAACATAATGTATTTCACTTTGTAGGAGTAGGAAGATAAAGATTAAGTAGATTTCATGGATTTTAATATAAATAAGAATTCCAAACTTTCTACAAATATTTAACAATGTATTTGAAAGGAAGAATGTGATGGATAGGACTGTCTTTTAATAAATTCAAGCGTAAAGATAAATTTTATTACATGCAAAAATTTGATAGTAATGTTAGTAATAATGTCATAGCTCATTTCTTAAACAATCCATTCTCTGTAGAAAAGCAATAAAGTTTTCTGTTTCATAAATGTAGGTGAATTGCAAAAATAATTATGAAACTGAGGTTCAGTTCATGCCCGCTTCTCATCTTGAGGATACCCAGAATGAGAGTTTTCTAAGCAGTTATTTCAGGCACCATCCAAGAAACTACCAGCAGTACATGACATAAAGACAAAGGAAATTAATTTTTTTTTTTTTCCATCTGTCAATAGTCCTCTCCTAAAGTTCCCCTTTTAATCACTCCTCCTCTTTCTCTATTAATTTATGAGAATTTTTTTTTTGTTCGCATTTGAATAAACTTTGAAATGTCTCATTTTATGGTGAAAAGATTCTCAGCTAAAACATATGATTCAATATTGTAACTTAAAAGAAAGCATGCAAAAAATTTAGTATATTAGTGGAGGTATAGCTGTAATTGATTTTCATCAGATATATTGAAGGTCTTGAAATTCAGACAACTTCAGGCAGAACTGAAAAATATTTTCATTTTTCAATTGAAATTAAAACCTGAAATTAAAATTACTTCCTTTGGATATAATGAAATCTTTTTGTCTCAAAACATTTTTTTTAAATATTTTCCTATTCTTGTTTTTAATTGTAGTAAAAATTCAATTTATGAAAATCTGTAAATGAAGCAATAGTTGAAAATTAAAAAACAAAATGTTGATAAAATATTGAAATAAACATTTAAATGGGTTTATTCTCTAATTTTTCTTTATTAAATTAAATTATGATTAGAAATAGCATGATTTCACAAACTTTTAATAATCTCATCTATATAAGTTGAGTGATAGAGTTCAAAATTCTACTTGGAAAATACTGCAGTTTTCACTACTTAATAGATAAAAAGGTTTCTCTTCCTAATACCTTATTAGAAAGTGACTTCTTAGGATCAAGCAAGAGATTTAACAAACATATGTCATATCTAAACAATGTAAAATGCACCTAGGCAGTAAAATCGTTTTACAGCTAGATCAGCATGACTTGTCCTTACTCAAGCATATAGATATACTAATTGTTTACTATGCATACAAAGTATTAGTTAATCAAGTAATAACATCTAAATCATTAAGTTAAATAACCATTAATGAAAGTGAATATTATTAAGGTACATATACATAATTTTACCCACATGCCTAGCTATATGGCCATTTTTTTCAAAAATAGATATTATTAGTTTTAGTACTATTATTAATTTAGTGACATACCTATCAGCAGAGATAGAATTTATTCCATTCTATTTCTATTTTTATATCACCTTCATAACTGTAATAATGAACAGCTTTCAGTGATGTATAAAGTATCATTAGTAATATTCTTCCTGTGAGTTTTACTCTCTCTCTCTCCCATCCTGGATAATGATTATTGTGATGTAGGATTTTTTGTAGAACAAAATATAATACAACCTTGACTAATTATGCACCAAATGACCATTTAGCTGTTTACTCCTGTAGAGCTTTGGATCTTTGACTTCTAGCAAGCATTGGGATGTCAGCTATTTTTAATTTCATGAATATTTGTCTTATCACTGCAAAATTAATTGATCACCTTTTCTAGTAGACCGGCCACAACAGTAGCTTTTATTAACCCTCTTTTTCAGCTGAACTGTTTGTTGTCTTAGTAAGAACTGCTAACAAAATATTATAAATAACCCAGGGTTTCAGGGAAACAGTTCTATATGAGCCCAGACTAAAGATACTTGAAACCTGGCAAGCAAATATATCACATATACACCAGCTGCAAGGCTTTTGATCCATTCATGTAATAATTATTCCTTTTGTGTTCACTTCTCAATTCACACATATTTTAAAAAAATTAGAAGAATAATTACAAGTGTGAGATAAATTTGTCTGTGTCGTATCAAAAATGTACATCTGAGAGAAAAATGCACAGAAATGTGAATTGCCTTAGAAAAGCAATAATATTTAAATGTTGATGTCATCAATGAGCACTATAAAAGGCAAATAAACTTCTTAGTATCCAACACTGACTTTTTTGAAAAAGCTGAACTTAATATCAAGAACTCAAAAGTATACTACACCTTTAAAAAAAAGTTAACGTATTTCTTATCTCCTAGAGAAATGGCAGAACAGGCACCTATGAAGAATTATGGAGTATGTAATTGTTTTAATTCATTTTGCAAATGAGATTACATTCCAGCTTCACCCTGTTCCTCCCTGCCTGCCCCCCCCTCCCCAGTACTTTGTAATTACTATGAATAAGATTTATAAAAGGATTTAATTGCCTATCTCCTTTTGAAATCTCATTCTTGCCCTAAGTCTGTAAATCGCAGCCATCAGGCTTAACTACAGCTTCAGGCATAATCGTATGCAAGGGTGGAGGTGAATGAATGGAAGCATCCTTTGTATAAGCTGAGGAGGCACCCTGCTTCAAAGGCACCCCTCTGAACACCAGTATCAGCTCCCCAGTCATTCTGGAGTAAGAATCAGGTAGTCCAACTCACTGGTATGTGTTTTGTCACAAATGTAACTGCAGCAAAAAAGCATTTTATACTTGGATTGTGCTGGCATGTAGCCTTTTCTATAAATACCTGTGTTTTTAAAACCACGCTAGTTCTTTTCAACTAATGTTTCAGTAAGGCATTGCTAATGCTTGGATTGGATGGTATAGTAGAGTAAGGGCAAGATCTTGGAAAGATGTTTCCAATTCACAGCTCAAACTCCAGAATTCAAATGTTATTTTCAGCTCTTTTTCATAGTTTTTTCTTTTGTTTGTCTAATCTGTACGTTCATGAAAACAAATAATGTTTCATGGTTTGTGTTGGTGCACTGTTTAGTTTACACTCATTTCACCATATTAACTCTGCATTAACCCCATACCTCTCTATTATACACTTGTATATATATGTATTCCCCTGGGTATATCCCTGTGCTCATCCATCTCATTGTATTAACCCTATTTAGGTTAGTACAACTAAACAGAAGTACCAGCATGTGAGCACGACAATCCATTTGGTTCAAGTGAAATTCTACTCAGAAGAAAATGGCAGTTGAAAATGCTAGTACGACCTGTGCTGGTATCCTCCTTGGGCTAAGCTGAACCACGAAGCAGTGAGACCTGAAGCCCAGAAAGTCTTCAGAAGCATGGCAGCAGTACTAATGGTGGATATATCGGAAGTACAGGCAGTAGCTCAGATATGAGTTCACTAAATCCTGACTCTGAGAGAAAAAAGCTGCCCAGGGTGATCCCATTTCCTCTGGATGTACACCTGATGGCTGCTGCAAGGGGACAGGTTAGAGGTAAGGTGAGCAGTCAGAAGATTTTCGGATATAAAGAGGAAGTAGAAATAGGATCAAATCCCCAAAATGTTCAAATGAGGATGTGAGTATCATTAAGGTTAGCTTATTCAATGTGATTAAAGAAAATTCCTATGCATCTTTTTCATCGAAACAACTGAATGGTTTAGCTCAAATACCTGAAATAGCTTAAATGATATGAGAGGCACATGTTTGTAAAGGATGTCAGCTCAATCACCAATTTTTTACAGTGATATAGAAAAGAAATCAGCTGGGATGCAATAAATAACTGTATAGGATTGCTGACATGAAAAGAAATAGAGACAGGTTTTACTCTGAATTGACAAGTAGCCTTTGGTGTTGTAAACACAACTTTGATCTTTCTAATAAATGTGTCTAAAAATCTTACTATGCCTGAAAATCACACTGCTCAACCTAAACCCCTCTGGAATTTGGAAAGAAATCCTCTTCTTTAAAATTACTAGCATCAAGCTTTTAACTTTTTATATTATTTACATTCACAATGAATTGAAGATAGAACTATTTGCAGATGCAGAATTATTTATAAGATAGAAGATTAAATTGAAGCTTTTAAATTGAGCTGAACTGTATATGTGGGGTCTGTTATACCACTGTGGTGGGCTGACCCTGGCTGAATGCGAGGTGCTCACCAAAGCTGCTCTGTCACTGCCCTTCTCAGCTGGACAGGGGAGAGAAAATATAACAAAAGGCTCGTGGTTCAAGATAAGGACAGGGGGAGATCACTCACCAATTACCATCATGGGCAAAACAGACTCAACTCATGAAAATTAATTTAATTTATTGCCAATCAAATCAGATTTGAGTAATGAGAAATAAAACCAGATCTTAAAAATACCTTCTCCCCACCCCTCCCTTCTTCCCAGGCTCACCTTCACTCCCCATTTCTCCACCTGCTCCCCTCCAAGTGGCACAGGGGGACAGGGAATGGGGGTTGTGGTTAATTCATCACACGTTGTCTCTGCTGCTCCTTCCTCCTCATGAGAAGGACTCCTCACACTCTTCCCCTGCTCCAGTGTGAGGTCCCTCTCACAGGACACAGTCCTCCATGTACTTCTCCAAGGTCAGTCCTTCCCACAAGCTGCAGTTCTTCATGAACTGCTCCAATGTGGTCCTTCCCAGAGAGTGCAGACCTTCAGGACTAGACTGCTCCAGTGTGGATTCCCCACAGGGTCACAAGTCCTGCCCGCAAACCTGCTCTGGCATGGGCTCCTCTCTCCATGGGGCCACAGGTCCTTCCAGGAGCCTGCTCCAGTGCAGGCTTCCCATGGGGTCACAGCCTCCTTCAGGCATCCACCTGCTAGCTTACCTCACCGTGGTCTTCACCACAGGCTGCAGGGGTATCTCTGCTCAGGAACCTGAAGAACCTCCTCCCCCTTCTTCTTCACTGACCTTGGTGTCTGCAGAGTTGTTCCTCTCTCATCTTCTCACTCTTCTCTTTGGCTGCAATTGCTATTGGTGTGTGAAGGATTTTTTCCCTCCTTCTTAAATTTGTTATCCCAGAGGCACTACCACCATCGCTGATGGGCTTGGCCTTGGCCCGTGGTGGGGCTGTCTGGGAGCCAGTTGACATTGGCTATATTGGACATAGGAGTTTCTCACAGAAGCCACCCCTTTAGCCCATGCCAGTACAAAAAATTTGTCATGTAAGCCAAATAAAACTACTGGAAGAGGAGAAAGTAAGGAAGTAGAAGAAACTTGGTGATGACTATGATAATAACTGCTGCAACATGGGACTATATTATGACTGTTATTATTTTTGTTCTTAATAGCAGTAACATCATGTTTGCCAGTTCTTCAGTCAATTTTTCTGATCATGATTGTTATAGTTGTTCCCAGTGTGGGTAGTTATAGCTTCTGAAAAGCAAATCTTTCATCAAATATTTATTTGTACCCCACAGCACATTTAAAGTCTGACTCCTTTAGTTCTTTCAAGATCCCACTGAATTGTTTATAAAGACTTCTTATAGCAAAGGCCAATATTGACTACATATTTTGTTTAGGACAAATGGATCTGGAGATACATGGACTTGTCTTTATTCTGAGGAAGCAAATATAGGTAGGCAAATGTACAACAATGACTCTTCATTTTCTTGTTCAATTACAAAGTAATGTAGCACTTTTCTTGCCATGAACAGGTACAGAAAACACATTTAGAATCAGTACCACACCTGCATATTTAGATTATTTCTTCATTTAGTTGTGGCAAAGGCTGAAACATTTGAGAAGCTTTTAGATTCTCCAGATCTATGGATAACTACCTCAGAGCATTTTATCTGTGGAAGAAAACTAGCCAAACAACTGTAATACACTGGTCCTTGAAAATCACATTTATACATGAGCATAAATATTTAAAGATAAAACAGAAGGGTCTAGGAGATTTAATTTTATTTTTTCCATAGGAATACTTTCTAAATTTTTGAATGGAAGGTCAGTATTACAGCTTCAGAATTTAATTGATGTTCGTGTTATAATGTCATCACAAGAATGAGTTAGACGAGCTATTCTTGAATGGTCAGTAAATGAGTTCTTACACCTGATACTTGTGTTAGCTGTAGTCTTAGAATAGCTGGAAGAAGAAGAACATCTCAGTAGGCACTAGACAGGGTTTGTAGCAGTGCTCATGTTAGGAGTTGTATTAATGTGCCTAAGTGGACTACATTTTCTTTACAGTCAACAGACTGATACATTTTACACTGTAAATATCTGAAATTAGATTAATCTCCTTTCACTGTTTTTGTATGGCAGCTAAGTATACGTCACAAAGGTAGTATGGAGCACGCCAAAGAAGTTCATTCCGCTAAGATTTTAGCACATCTGGAACACAGGTTACAAATGGCTCTTTTCAGAGCCAATGGAATTATCGAATTTAATTATCCTTCTTATGGTGGGTTAATGAGCAATTTATGATACCTTTGTACATTTACTTATGTACATTGAGCTATACTTGATGAAATTAATTTCCATCATGTAAAATTACTGAGCTTTTGCTGGCAATGTGTGCTTTCATTTCAAGTATTGTATCTACCTTTTGTTAAGTGGAGGACTGAATCTATATGGACTGAAATATACCTAAAGAGATCATAGAAACATAGAATGGTCTGGGTTGGAAGGGACCTTAAAGACAGTCTAGTTCCAAACTCCCTGCCATGGGCAAGGATACCCACCAGTAGACCAGGTTGCCCATAGCCCCATCCAACCTGGCCTTGAATACTTCCAGGGAGGAAGCATCCATAGCTTCTCTGGGAAACTTGTTCCAGTGCCTCACCACCCTCACAGTAAAGAATTTGTTCCTAATATTGAATCTAAATCTACCATCTTTCAGCTTAAAGCCATTACCCCTTGTTCTATCACTACATGCCCTTGCAAACAGTCCCTCTCCAGCTTTTTTGTAGGCCCCTGCAGGTACTGGAAGGCTGCTATAAGGTCTCCCCAGAGCTTTCTCTTCTCCAGGCTGAACAGTCCCAACTCTCTCAGCCTGTCTTCATAGGCGAGGTGCTGCAGCCCTCTGATCATCTTCATGGCCCTCCTCTGGACTTACTCCAAGAGGTCCATATCCTTCTTGTTTTGGAGGCCCCAGAGCTGAACACTGTACTCCAGGTGCCTCATGACTTCATGATCTATTTTAATCTGTAGTACTAGAGATATCCATGTAATTGAAATCACATTTTTATTAACTGAAAATTTGAACATTTTCATTCCTCTGCAAGATATGCATGACATTTGCATGTTCTCACAACCTCATATATTTTCTGAGTATATGTCTAAAATGAACTGATATGATCTTCTCAGTGTAACTGAATGCATATTGTACCACAGAATAGGTAGCTCCTGAAACTGAGGTATTTTCAGTTCACAAGAATGGATAATTTAATTAGAGCTTCTTCTAGAAATTATAACACATCTTACCTGAAAGGCTACAAGTGGTGAAGCACTTATCATTCGATGTTCTGAAATTCTTTTTGAGAACCTAATTACAGTGTCTGTTAAGAAATTTCCTTTTTTCTTCCATCTATTGAAACATTATACAAGCCATAAGGTGAGACAGTGGAATAAAAGAAAACTCAATGGTCATTTAAACCTTGACTCAAAGCTGCCTACCTGTCTGACCCCATTCTGTTTCAAGCACCTAGCTGTGGGTGTTTGGGATTGAAAGTGTCCAGACACCTTGATTACTAGCAGAACTTTAGCATAGTCTCTGCCTCCTTATGCGTGGGGAAACCAAACCATGAAGTATTCCCTCATTAGTTCATAGTAAAATTCATAAAAGAAACCTTGCCTTGCATAATTTTAAGAGTTAGTTTGGAAATCTGCTGCAAGAATGCCCTAAACTAGCCAAAGTACTGAGGAGGACCTGTCTAGAATCTTCCTCAGAGCAAGCTCACTCTAAAGGTGAAAACAGCTAAGATAGCAAATATAAGATCACAAAAAAACCCAACAAACAAACAAACAAACAAAACAAACCAACAAACAAAACCAAACAAAAAATCCCACCACTACAACAACAAAACCCCCCAAAACCAAAAATCAAACCAAACCCCAAAACAAACCCAACCAACCAACATATATTTTGTTTGAAACATTTAAAAGCCAGGACACTCATTAAGAATGCAAAAAAGAGTATGCGACAGCCATGTATATGTCTTCTCTTTGGCATGAGGTAGTGTTTAGAGTAAATAGGAACAAGAAACATGGTATTATCTTAAGTAAACGACAAGAGAGCGCCTCCAGGTAACTAGGCAGATACTTGCAAAGCTGTAACTTGTGACATACTGACAGTCATTATGGTGGCTGTTAGCTCTCGCTCTTAAAATTTCAAGCTGCAAAGATGCTGGAAAAATGTTTGACTAACACAGGGTTTGATTATAAAAATGTGTCTTTCTTTCAGTAAACCTGGAGCTATTTGTGAAAAACACAATCAAGTGGACCTGAAGGCATACACAGCAATGATGCTGGCAATTTTATAATCCTGGAAATATCGAAAGTCAAAGGTAAAGTCCTGAATATTGGTCTTGGTTATTTAGGAAAATGCCTTTGGACAAAACAAAATTCATGTGTGACTAGACAGTAGTTTGCACAAAACATTAGCTTTTAGTGCACCTAGGCTGAGTCAGAATCTGTCTGATCATCTTCTGGATGCAGAGGTTGTACAGCAAAAACGGCCAGAAAAGCAAGTCAAACATGTGAAACCCAGACAGGCATCAGACAAAACTGAAGTCTAGGCAAAACTGTAACTCCCAATTTCCCTCCTTAGTATGCTGCATTTACCTTCATTATGGGATTAGGAATATAGGTATGGAGATTTGGGGGGATGGGGGGTGGGGGTGTGTGTCAGTGCTTTGTGTATATAAAAAGAATCAAATTCTGAGTACCGCTGCATGTGTCCCATCACTTTTTACTTAATTACTTGGACACAGATTTATGTTAATTTTATAAAGACACATAGAGACCACTCAACAGTATCTCACCAGGAGGCAGCACATACCTACAAATTTTTTTACATCTTGGCCTCTTTTATGTACAAACCTGATCTGTGTAAACATTAACAAAGTCTGTAAAGTTTTTTCATTTTCCACCATAAAGATATGAAACATTAACATAATGTGTTCTATTTTTCTCAGGGCAACAGTTCCAAGCTCTGCTGATGAAGCAACTGCAGCAAAAGACCCCCACCCACCCAAAACAAATAAACAACAAAACCCACCAGATTTTGTGCTTCCAGTCTACAGTAACAAGCAAAGGTAGTTACTTATTTCATCCTATATATTAGGTTCTACCTTAGAGCAAATAATACCCTATAGCAAAGTGTGAAACTATTGGGTTTTTCAGCTTTGTTCTGTTCAAAGGTTTCCTCATTCCCCTTTAAGGATAAAGATACCCTCAAACTTTATTTTCTTACTTGAAACTTCAGTTATATCACTTCTTTCTGAGACCAAAGGCTCAGCATATTATTTATAAGCAAACAGAAGATGCTTTTTTCATGATTCTCTCATAAATTATACATTTTCCTTTTTTTATTTATTTACCCATATATTTAATTTTTGTCTTTACTCCATGTTCATTATTACAGCCCAAAGTTTCATTCAGTTACTACTATCTCTGACTATTCTTCCTGTGCTACTATTCTTTGCGTTTGCTCAAGTTTCAGCTGCAAACAAGTGCCCGAGCAAGATGCTCTTTTCTTCTAGGCAGATAGTCCACACATTTTCTACGACACATTATCCATTATTCTTATGAGAAATTCTGCTTAGCCAGTGGCACTCCTGTCATCTTCTACCTTTAAGCACTACATAACTCTCCTGCTGCTTATGTCCACTGTAAGGCTGCTTCTTTTTTTTTTTTTTCTTTCTTTCTTTGTTCCCCCCCCGCCCTCGAACATAGAGCATAATATTGACTGAGGTTTATTATATGTACCCATATTTATTAGATTTCATTGACTCCTGCATCAAACTCAGTGTGTCTTTCTGTCTCAGGTAACATTTCTTATTTTGGTCTATTAGACATGTGTTTCCTGTACTAAAAAGCCATTCACACTTCATATGCTTCAGACTGGACAATGTCCTTTAGTTTGCTTTAGTAAAACTAAGTGTAGAACTCCAGTTAGGGATTTATTCTAAAATCTTGTCTGGGTTTCTTTTAGGCTTCCTTTTCAGCCTAAAGCAAAAAAACAATAATATGTTAAAAGCCTGGTCCAATAACATGACAACAGGAAAATTAGGGGAGGGGAAGAGAATATTTTGTGTTTTTAAATGCTTTCATAGATGTCCAGAAGTAGTTAATTTGAGAATGACCTTGACCACACACATCATAATTCAAGAAAAATAGCTTACGGTATGTACAAATTTGTAAGTCAATAAAGAATTAATGCTTTCACTGCATCTTTGGTCCAATAATAGAGATGCTTTTGTTGTGTTCAAAGTGTATTGTCACTTGTACAAATCATTGTGATAACCATCCCTCAGAGGCTGGAAGAGCCTATGGTAGCTTTGGGAGTTTTTTGTTTGAGAGGTTGTGTGTGTGTGTTGTTTTGTTTTGTTTTGTTTTGCCTGAAATTTCTAACAGTTTTGCAGGCATGTTCTTTGTGGAAGACAGAGAGAGAGGATAGAAGATAAAATAGGGGAAAAGGAAAAGAAAAGAAAGAAAGAAAAAAACAGCTAAGCAATGGGAGAGTTGAGCAATTACTGTAACTACTGTAGCATGTTATCCTATTACTACTAAGTACAAAAGTTTCTGAGCTTTTGCTTCCAAAATGTCATGTCAGACAAGACCTGGTTACAGCTAAAATTTTTTAATCTCCAGAGTAGAGAAGTCCAACATTTTTATAATAGGATGTGAGCACTGATACTCTATTGTCAATGACAATGCTACAGGTTTTCAGTTAACTTTGGCACTAGCTGCATTTTGCATCTGACATTTGGTGTAGTGAGTTATTTAAGCTTCATCTAAATGAATGATTATTCACATTATATTTCTGTGAGACTGTATTTTAAACAGTTTTTGTAATCAATTTATATAGTTTAAAATGGGAATATTAAGTAATTTGTATCCCTGCCATATCCGATATTTTGCAGGAACTCCTTAACTAAACAAAGGCAAATATGACCAGTACTATAAATGAAAATTGTCAAGGCCATTCCAAGCACTGCAAGGATTACAAGTGGTTCTGTATTTACTCCGAGTCATTCACAGTGTGATCTAGTGATAGTTTCAATACCAGAAGGCGAGAATTTCACAGCCTGGTGAAATCAACAGAAAGCCAAGACACTGGTGGGCAAAGATGAGTAGGTCTTTGTAGCAAAAATTTGCTTCCCAGGGAAGTGGTCACAGCACCAAGCTTGACTGAGTTCAAGAAGCATCTGGATAATGCTCTCAGTCATATGCTTTGATTCAGCTGGTCCTGTGTGGAGCCAGGAGCTGGACTCGATGATCCTAATGGGTCCCTTCCAACTCAGGATATTCTATGATTCTATGAAAATTATCAGCCCTAATGTATTGGCTAAATTTGAAATTGTATGTTTACATTCTCTCTACTTACACAGCCTTTTTGATAACAATTAGATACAGTCAGGCAAATTCTATCATCTGTTGCTGAAGACACCTATCAAAGGTGTACCAAAACAAATTAAAATGAGTCTGAAAGAAAGTATAAACAGGAAGAAAAATTTACATTGGTGATTAGAATTATCACAACAGAACTTGAGGAGAATAATTAATTCTTTTTTTTTTCCTCCCCAAGATGAGCAACCTGGTCGCATAAAGATATATCTTCTGAACTATCAGATGATAAGAAGTAGTTATAGGGAAAAAAAGGGTAACGAAGATTTATGAGTTTTATTGCTCACTTTAAAGTGTAAAAGTTCATGAGGACCAGTTAGTACACATCTGAATTTGACTATTTTTTAAGATTGAACTGGCTCGTGCATCAAAACCAAAATAAATGGCACTTATTAAAAGAGTCATCCTCCCCTTCCTTCCTTTATTTCTTCTCCTTTCTTTTTCTTCTGTTTTCTTTCTTCTCCGAAAAAGTCTGTAAAATCGAGATATTTTGAAGTATACTAAAATAATCTTCATCATTGATTATGTCATTCAGGGAGAAGAGCATTCCAAATCAAATGGATCACTACAAAGTCTGAAAACAACCCAAACCAAGGAGAACATGGATACAGATCACTGAAAAGTGGTAGATTATGCTGCCACCCAAAGGCTCTACTGAATAAACTGGTTGCTTTTATAATATACTAATATAAGTTTCCAGGTGGAATAAAGATTTAGATAATTATTCCTTGTTTGGTAGTTACCATGACTGATGTGTCAGCATTAGTAATTTTATTAAAGATTTTGTGTGCATTATTTCAGTTGTGAAGTGGCTTGTGGCTCTTTTGAAATAATCATTTTTAAAGTGATTAAAAACTACTTTCATATTTCTCTTTGACTTTTGCCAGCTAATGTTTTTTATTAAGGTGCTATCTGCCTTGTATTCAATAACAAGGTTTTCACATTATATAACTTTCTCTTTTCACCAAGAAAACCATATAAAATGGTAGCCACTTGAGTAGAACTTGTTGTATCCTTTTGGAAATAGGAATGTATATCTTTTTAGTTGTTTCTCATTTGTGCGGAATGATTGATCTGTATCTGACTTGATAACTTACAAACAGTTCATCTCCTTACTTTTTTATGGGTGTTTTCTTGTCCACAACATATGCATGTCTAATTTGCCTAAGTATGACATATGGCTTTCCAGAACACTCGTTTTGTCTGGAAGCTTATGTGTTGTAGACAGATTTGGAAATCCTGCTGCATTCTTCCTTCTCCTGTGTCATTGAGTGATTGTATGCTGTACAATTTGACAACCTCCTCTATCAGCTCATCAGAAAAACCTGCAACATGCATAATAATTACAGCTTCATTTCAGGAAATACATGAGAAAGGGTCAGAAATGTGTCAATCTGTCTAACTACTTCTTCCATCACATCTGTTCTACTTAGTAGTTGGACAGAGTGGGACTGCCTTATAAAATAATAATGCATTTTTAAAACTGGAGTAATCTTTTATGCTGTCACAGTGCTCATTCAGTGTTATTCTATAACCTGTCTTTTTGAGGATTTCCTTATAAAATGTGATATTTTAATAATATATGAAAATCATTGTGACCACATTACCATATAAACAGAGTTGTCCTCCACCAAGACTTGAATCATATTAATACAGGATAAAAACTTTGGTGTAAAAGTTCTGTGTATAATTCAGCATTATTTAGTAGGCCACAGTTAGGGTTAACATTCTGATCATAAATGATTTGCAGGTTTTTAAAACTTGTTATAGACATCTGCTATGTCTGTGTAGCTCCAGAGGTATATATGTGGATGCGTAAAAAACATAGTAATTTTATTCACTTTCTGGACTATATGACAATTGATTTAATGAAATATGTCTAGCAAGTTTATTAACTTTTTTATGTATATGACTTTGGTAAAAATTATCCTCTCTAAAGGTTTTGTGTATATGCAAATTGTATTATTTCCATTGAATAACTGGTCATTAAATATTTTCCATGTTTTTCAGAAAATCATTTTTTGACATTACATTTCATTCTTCTCTTTAATTATACAGTAACTAGACATGCATATACATCATATGCACTGTATAAATTGTATTAGAATGTTATCATTACAATTGATGTAAAACTTATTTGTCATCTGACAGCCATTAGGAAATGTTGAAGAAAATATTACATGTGGTGGATCTTTATATTTCTCCTTAAACTTTGAAATTCAATTGCTTTTTTTTTTTTTTTTTTTTTAAAGTAATAGATTGAAGATGATTTGCAGAAGCAGGAACAAGAAGTTGTAATTAATTGTCAGTAATTCATGCCCATTAACGAGTATATGAAAATACTCCTCAGAAATGTTCAGAGACTGCAGCCTGTAGAGAGAGGAACTTCTAAGCATACTTGAAATTAGAGCTCTTTAAAACAAAGGTGCATTCAGGGGAAACTATCTTTCTCACAATAAAGCTGCAGAAAGAAAAGCTGACATTGCAATAGACTTGTCAGAACAATTTTATAAGAGGCGATCTGTTTTCCATCTGATGAGAAAGCTAACGTCAAGGACACTGTCCAACTTGGCATTTTTGTCAAAGGTTCCAGAGAAAAAAATTAAGTTTAAAGGAAAGCAAGCTTCTTTTTCAGATTTTGATTTACACTGAGCAACAAAAATGTTAAATGTTACAGTGAGAAAGGTGATGAAAAACTGTCTTCAATAGGTTTGTTTTTCTATGAGTCTCTGTGTAGAAAAACAGCCACTAGTGTATTTTTCTTTTTCACTGAGACAAAAAAGAAATCAAAGACCAGTGATTTAAAAACTATGCGCTGAGGTTCGTATACATTTATTAAAATATATTGATATGCTATATCAAAGAAGTATCAGTGATGGGATTGAGCCTTCTGTAGAAATTTACATACAGCTAAATAGTCTGAATCCCAAATCTGAATCACATTTTTGACCAAATTCTTTTTTTGTTTGTTTGTTTGTTTGTTTTGGGGTTTTTTGTTTGTTTGTTTTTTGTTGGTTTTTTTTTTTTTTTCCATATAAGCAAGCATATTAGAATAAAATCCTGGTCATATTTTTTTTTTTTTTTTTTTCCCCCAAAGCACTATTTCAGAGCAGGAACATCGATCCAGACATGGTGCCACATTTTATTATTCAAAAGTTGCTGAGTGGAAAGCATCCAGGTAAGATGTTCTCTGAATTGTAACATGGAGAACATGATATCTGAGAAACTAACCATATGATGTTCTTCAGAACAAAAAACAAATAAAAATAGTACAAGATAATCTGTAATTCACATTTTTATTGCAGAAAACCATCAAATAGCTAATTAACAAACTTTGAAACTGTTAAACATATTTGTGCTGATCAAATCTAATTCAAACCATCCAGAATTCATTGTAACAACTCACTATCGTGGTTACAAAGGTTCTGGATTAAATTCTTCTTGCTTCTCCACAAATTCCCACACATTTTGAAATTAATTGTGTAAATGGATAGTTAAATATTCATCTTTATGATAAAAATGTATAAAATGCTTAAGGGAAAAAATTAAGGGAAAATTTGTAGTCGGGAATTAGCTTTGTGCAAGCCTTGATGTATATCTCAAATGATCCTGTACTACTCTGTAGTAGAGTTAATCAGAAAATTAACATGCTGATAAGTCCTCATGCTCCAGGCCAGGAAAAATTAAGCAGTGTCTTAATTTGTCTAGGTGCTGCTTTTTGAGGGGCTTTCATAGCACTGTCCTGTTCTGCTCTTCACTGAGATCACTATTCTTTGCTTCTGCAAATCATTAAAAACTATTGTCAACTTAGTTAATGTTAAAATTTCAAAGAAATCATGCCTTCCACTCCCACGGTTCCCTCAGATGAAAAGGAATTTTCTTGATTTAAATAGATTTGTAGCTCTTTGCCTACTTCCTCAGCAGGCATGTTGAAAATGCCCCCACACATTTCAGCAAGGACTCACTCAAATGTGATCAAATTCATTCTGGTTGGACTGCAGAACTTGATGGACTAAGAGATATACTCTTTTGTCGTTTGCACACAACTCTTTATCAAAGATCTGTAAGCACTTACAGAACTTCCATGAAATGCTTTCTCTGTGATGAAGTTAAAGAAAAACTTTGATCTTCAACAAAGAAATATGAGTGATATTGGGGTTTTTTCATGATACCTTTAATGGATTGATACCAGATAAGTATGTTAGATATCTCATACTGCTCTCTTTCTTTGCACAGTGTTATGACTGAGTAGTGTTATTACTCAATAATATACTTAAAGTGCTTTTATTAAGCTTTTAAACATACATAAACATACATAAAATGATTTCACAAGTATGTAGTTCGAGCCTCTGTTTGTCCCAATGTTTTTCTTTCCTCTAATCATATATGTTAAAGCAGACAAGAGTAGCCATCTTCTCAGTACTTTACGTGATTTTAACCAGGAAGAGTCTGCACGTCAGATGGTTACAGTATAAGACAGCATAAGATTCTATAGAATAATTAGGAGCTTGTTTTAGAGAAGAGCACTAAATATGTCATTAGGTAGGTAAAAGATTTTCAAAAGCACCTAAGCAGATTAGGTATCTAACTCCTGTTGACTTTAGGATAGTCAGGTGTCTTTGGGAGCTGTGAAATTGAAAATATGACAAGACAGATGATGTTTGAATTACCAGAGTGGAGTGACATCTCCAATATTACATCAAAAAGATGATCTCTTTGAGTGGTGGGGAGTAAAATTTGGCTGGGCAGAAGTGAAAGATCTGTGGAAAGATGGAATAATCTAAAAGGTAATTAATGAAATATGTGCGTGTAAGGTATGAACCAAACTCTTAATGTTATTATAAATACACTAGGATGAATACCACAGCAATTGTGTAAAGTCGGGATACAGCTCTCCAAGACTGTCTCTTTTATCCAATCTGATTTACTTCATGAAAGTTTATAAACAATGACAAGAGAAAATTAAATCAATAGCAGGAAGAAAAGCTTATCACAAGTAACACAAGATGACAATTTCATCTTACTGTAGAGGAGCTAGCTCAAAACTAAGGACAAAATACTAACACAAAAGAAAGGGCTTGGTAAATTCCTGTGTGCACTATTTTGTGATCTATCAATTTAACATGCTGTAGAAATCACATGAGTAACATCTGAATAAAACTAGTTAATCAGACAGAATGTTTTCAGTGTTTTCAGTGAAATTCACAAAAGTATACTCTTAGCTCCAGAATACTGTCCAGATGAGAACATGCTCAAAGATTTTTCCTTTGCTTAAAGCTTTCTTCAATGCCAGTTGAAACAAAGAAGACTTCCTGTCTCTAAGATCTGACTTCTACCAATTTCAATGAGCATTGGGTCGGACACTGGAAATTTTCCTGCTGTGGAATATTTATTTGACTGTAAAACTACCTACTTCATTTGGTATGATCAGTAGGATCTTAAAATTCCATGCCATTTTTAAAAACAAATTAAAAACCAAGGCAAGCATAAGTGGCTGGAGCACAAGTGAAATCTAGATGTGCTGTATTTCAGGAAAGTGTCTTATCTTCAAACTGAAGAATCATTTATTCCTTTGTTTGTTTGTTTGTTTTTGTTTTGTTTTGTTTTGTTTTCTTCAGAGAAATCTGTGTATTATTCAGATAAATCCATACGGTTTTGCTTACAGTCTGCCATTTAGAAAACAAGATCCCTGTTTTGTGCTGTCACTATTTCCTCTAAATAATATTTGGCTGTGATGTTTGAATATACTCAGCAATGGTTTGGACACAAATCCCTAAAGTGAAGAAAAGTTTCACAGAACTACCTTTGAAAAAAGCTGTCATAGCTCCAGCTTTTCTTTCACATGACTTTCCCCGCCCCCCTCCTGCCTCCTCCCACCCCAAAAAGAAAAGGGAATATTTTCATTCATCTGAGATTTTCTTAGATCTTATTGAGCTACAAAACCTGCAAATCCTATACAAATGGCCATGGCACCTGCACAGGTCAAGTGCCTCAAGAGTGATATGTCTCAGGCTGGGGGCTTTTGAAGAAGCAGCTATAAATTTAGTGTATTTAAGCAAAATAATGAAAATGGAGTGCTTGCAACACCCTGCAGTGATGCTGGTAGTTTTGTTTGTGGAAAAAAGGCAGTGTCCCAATGTATAGTACAGGGAAGCATCTTGGCAAGTCTAAAGGTGCTCTTCCTGTGATTTATATAATCTTTCTTGCCTGTTTTTCTGTACTGAGAGCTCCCCTGCACATTTTCAGCAGTAAGAGAATTAATTTGAGAGAAAGGGATTCCCCAAATTTTCTTATTCTGTCACTTTCTCAAACAGCAAAACAGTGTTAACAAATTCCTAAACACCAGAAGATCTCCAGTTTGGGGGATGTAATAGATTTCTTGTATCACCTCCTTCCTCTCTCCCATACCATAGCCAGGTACGGCATCAAGACTTTTAAATTTTATTTTATTTGGGGGGGTTTCTTGGTTGTTTTGTTGTTTTTGTTGTTGTTGTTGTTTGGTTTT
>VXBL01008716.1:364380-384907 GCA_013400195.1 Aramus guarauna
TTGTTGTTGTTTGGTTTTTTTTTTTTTTTTTTTTTTTAAATGATCCTGATCTAGCCATAAAATTATGTGTGGGTAGATACTTAATCACATTTCTTTGTAATTTTTTGCCTTTAACTTCTGGCTAATTACCTATTTGGAGCAGGCAGTTACGTGACAAAAAAAAAAGTGCTTTTATACTTAGTGGTACCCCAGATGAGAGAAATACAGATAATAGCTGTATAAGAGTTTAGAGATCAGACACTGTTTTCCAAGTAGAGATTCCATCAGCAAAGACAGGAATGAGAAAAATCTATAGGGTTTTTCTTTACAGTAATTTCAGTATGTACTGGGTTTTGTTTTGTTTTGTTTTATTGTTTTTGTCTTAGGAAAGTCAATACAGTTCCATGATGAAAGGTTGCTCACTGATACATTTTTATTTTTGCTCCTCCTTTCCACTCTTTTGTGTGAAATATGGCCACATTTTTCATTATCCATTTCAGGTCTTCAGGCTTCAGAATAACTCTCAGATGCAACAATTAATAGTCAATTTAAATATAAATATCAGGCCATCTCCAGTTCTGGCTAGAATCATTGATTTAATTTCCTAATGACAGAAGAATTAAGTAATAGGCCCTAAGTAGGAATGCAGGCAACCATGTGAAACCATGTGCCAAATTGATATTTCAGCAACTCTGATAACTTATTAGGATGACGGCCATGGGATGTCATAGAGCTGAATGATAAATCTTCAGTCTGCTCCTTTCCTACTTCTTCTTTAAAATTATTTTTCTATTGCAAAATTAATTGACATTTGTGTGGACAGTCAGTGACGTCTTTAGTAACGTTTAAATTAAGAAACTCATGATGTTACTAGAAGTTGTGAAAAAGTAAAGGAAATCATCTTGCACAACAAACAGGCAGATAAAGGTGGGGTTGGAATCCATTTCACATAGGGCCAACATCACATAGGGCCAAGTCTGACACATTATTTAAGCTCATCCATAGCAGGATGCAGCAGTAAGTACTGCATAGGTCTATAAACAGGGAGAATTTCACAAAAGAGAAGTAAATTGGAAAAAAATATTTAGAATTGCAGGTCAAAAAGCACAAAATGCCAATAGGAGCAGAAAAAACACATCTGAAGGCTGAAATAAACTTAGGGCTGCCATGAGGATTTGGGGGAGGAAAGCTAGAAACAAAGTGTGGTCATGAATCTCTTGTGAAATATTAATGGCCGTATATGATTTCAAGTGATTAAAAAGAGTCAGTGAGATTTCAATAAGAAAACCAATGCCAGTTAAGCATATAGGTTAGATTGTATGTTTTCAAATGAACAGAGAAGATCTCGAAATGAATTAATGGCCATGCAATTAAATTATCTCCTATTGCACTCAGTAGCAGTTTTATCCCTGATTTTAGAAGGACCCAAGAATCCTATCTTACCTACTTCCTGAAAAATATCAACGATCCAATGCAGCCTTAACAGAAGTTGATTTTCTCCCATCCTTGTAGTGTGCTAAATATTGACAGAACTGTAGAGATTTCATTGCATATATTTCACTATACTCCCTTACTCTAGATTTTGTTCCAGAAAACAACTACAGAGGGTTGGGGTTTTTTGTTTCCATTTCTTTTTGCCTGACCAAAATACATAGTCTTTTCAGATTGTCTTGAACATCAAACAAGTTGGGAATGCTCCCTTGTAGCAATGGAGCAGCTTTATTCCAACCTTAGGTTCTTAAAACAGGTTATGTATTATTTGTTTGTATAACACGAAGGAAAAAGCTCTACCTAAAATATAGACAGTGTATCTCCTGAACAACACTCAGAATCAATCAAGCACTCTGGAAAGGATTTGTTAAACAGTATATGAAGGCAACATACATTGCAGAACTATGGTGCTCTTGTTCTTTTTCTGTATGCTATGATTTCTAGTGATTTTCCATTGTGCCTAAGGAATGTTATTTTGGACAAACAAATGCCTTTGAAAGTTAATGCAGACAAGGTGTTTTGAAAATTACACTCTCAGGTAGAGAAACAGGGTGGATACTCCATAAACGAGATGTGTACCTTCCCTTAAGCGTTTCTGTCCCAGAACTCATTTGCAGGTTTGCAACAAGCTTTGCGTAAGGGGACCACACATTGTTTCTGCTGCAAGAAGAAACAAGGGACTGGATTGTGAGGATGTACATGTCACTAATGTATAATTGATGAATGTATATTCCAACCCCCCCTTACTCCCCGCAACCCTACAAAACCAAACAAATTAACTAAAAAAAATACATTTTTCTCTAAGACTGTATCTCTGTGTGGTTGTGACATTTTAATAGGTGAGGGGAAAAGAACCTTGTAAAATAATAATCAGAGTACTTTTAATACTAAAAGTAATAAAATATACCAGTTATGAAATTTGTACTTTCAGGTACTTTTTCAAAGATTAAAAAATACAGTTAGAGCTGCTGAACTCTGTGTGAGTTAGAAAGACACTTGTATTACTAAAAGAGATATCTGGTGCATCCAAAATAGCTGAAGCTCTTTGAGACATTCTTTCTTTCTTCACATACTGTAATGGCTGTATAAGGATTTTGTCTGAGTAGTAGAAAAAAATTTAATTTTTCAAAGAAATCATTTATTGTGAGTGAGGTAATTCTAAATAAACAGCATAATTCAAAATGTGAACAAAAGAACTGGAGACTTAACCTTACTAAAAGGTCAAATTCTGCCTTCAGATACATGAACTTTGAAGGAAAGCTCATGGGTAGGGTTTAGGCCCTCATGTACATAGTATAAATTTAGCAAATATATTATTGAACCTATGGCTCTGTAAAAAGATTTCAAAGTCATGTGTTATCTATGCTGTGTGGGGAATAGGCCTTTGTGAAAGAACTCAAGAGGATTGAAAGTAATTCACTGTTGGAGGTAATGATAATCCTGAGGATTTCTGACAGTTTAAGGTGACATGACTAAAATAATTTATTAACATATAACTTACAGTTACATTGATGAAAATAATTTGAGTGTGGAATTATATGGACAGTTGCTGGTGCTCTAATATTAAGGTTATTCAATTTTCCTTTACAACCTACCATTTTCAGTTGCATATAATACTGCCAGACTTTGAAAGTGTGGATTGAATAAATTGATACTTGGCTTAAAACTGATGTTTTTAAAATTCTTATTATTTTTAGAGTTCAGCAAAACTGTAAGGCTTTTTAATTTTGTTATGTTTGGGGGAGCAAGATTAGCAACAGATGCTATAAGTAGTTTTACCTGTTTTTTTGTTTGGTTGTTGTTTTTCCATTACTCTTTACAAAAATTGTCTTGTGAAAAGTGTATCGTATTCGGCAGGAAAAGTTCTGTGGTAGAAATGGTACCTTACTAGAAGTCCTTTCCAACTCAGTTTCATTTATGTAATTGGAAAATGTTATTTGAGGAAAAAAAAAAAACAAAACCAAACCAACCCCTCCCCCCAACCCCTCAAACCAACCCAAATAAAAACACCCACCAAAAAAAACCAAACAACCCCAAAACCCAAACCCAACAAACCCAAACAAACAAAAAGAAAGCAACCCAATAAAAACAAACAAACAAATAAACAAACCCCACACACACACACACACAAGAAGAGGTCTTGTGCATTGAGTATGATGAGGGTTTTAAGTGCTCCTACACTGATTTTTGAGATGAGTGTTCAGTTTCCTCATCCACCTGGGAGGAATTAAGACCCACATCCTGGGTAAATGCTTTAGGCAAAAAGCATTGAACAGGTCTTGTGCAGGGAACTAGGGAGGAAGAAGAATTAATATCTCCATTTGAAACTCTTCCACTGTGCAGTGAAAGTGAACGTGATTTTCTAGTCTACTGTGTAGACCACTCAATAAATGGGGGTTTGTAGGTCCAATCCCTCGTTCAAAGCCTGGTTATGTAGTTTAGTGAATGATCTTTTTTTGTATAAAATGCATAATCAGTCACTGAAGCCTAGACACATTTGTTGGTTCTTGCCAGAGTAGCAGCAGCTGTTAATCAATCCACTCTGATACTGAGAAGAAGTGAATGTGGGTTTCATCCAACATAAAAATAAATTCTATGACAGCCAGAAAGCCATTAAATATAAAGGAAGTAGGAAACTCTTATTTCCATACAAAACCTACAAGGAAGTGGTAGTTGTCATTATGAGGGTCTATGGACCATGAGGGAGACAGATAGAAATAAATGGAGAGGTTTTGGATTCTGATTGTTCCAGGAGGCAACCAGAGGCTAGTGGGCAGGTAAGCAGGGCTTCAGGATTTTAGCCTTGAGTACTTAGATGCATTAGTTTGAGGGAATAAAATACTTCTTTTGCTGATAAGTCCCACTTTAACTTCCTAAAAAATGATTCCATATAATCAATTAGAAATATAAGTCTTGTTGATTTCAATGGGAATGAAGTTTCCAGATTCCTGCCTGCACTGGGATGACATCAGCTTTTGGTTTCTCTTGCCTTGTGGAGAAGCCTCACTTTTGCTCCTCCCTGACATGCACATTCTGGACCTTAGTGAAGTTATTCAGCCATTTGTCTCTGAAATGGAAATCAGAATAGAAGTGTAATTGTAATGTCATGATACTCTTTCTCAGGCACTTATCTCTCATTTGAAAATATGTATTCACTTGCCATCATCATCCATTCACAGCAAATTAAATTAGGTGGGTTAGGTGCTCCACTTTTGGTCTCCAGTATCTTAAGTTTTATTTAATATAGTGATGTTACTCAAAGGCTCTGGGTGTACTTTAGGATGCTCATTACCTTGTGATGGTTAGCTTTAGCAGAGATTCGTTTGTTTGCAGAGCTGAAAATCTTTATTGACAGATAGTGATGACATTAAGACTTTCTTTTTAAAAAATGCATGCAGTCAATGTGTTTTAGAAATGTAGTATATCAATCAAAGCCATGCACAAATTC
The DNA here is from genome assembly GCA_013400195.1 of Aramus guarauna. NCBI lineage: Eukaryota > Metazoa > Chordata > Aves > Gruiformes > Aramidae > Aramus > Aramus guarauna. The sequence goes on from VXBL01008716.1 coordinate 369,299, forward strand.
AGGTTCAGCTGAAATACCACCACCTTGGGAGCACAAATTCTTCTTTAAAGAAACCAAAGGAAAGTTCTTTATAGAGATCCATGCATTGATTTAAGAAGAGCTTTTAAGTTGTGATGGTGTTTTACCTGCTATGTATTCTTATCAAGATGAAGAAATATAAAGAAATATTTTTTTCTTGTATTCAAGTTTTTTCATTTTAAGTCTTCACCAGAGACCAAGGTGGATATTTCTAGTATCATATAGTATGATTTTGATATGGAACGATAGTGTGGTAAGAACTGTATAATATGTTATGGGCATAACTAGGTATTAGACAAGATCTCAGGCTGTTAGCAGAATCCTATTACCTTACCATATCTTGTATCATGGTATTAGTATATTATTTCTTATCATGGATTCTTTCTTTGACAGAAATATCATAGCCTGTACTTCAGTCTGCCTTCTGCTATCATAAGCATTCTTACGATCACCTATTTAATCAAGCAGGAAAATAAAATTCAATCTAGATAGTCATTCTGAAAGTTAGTCTTTTGAGACATATACTGGTTTAATTTTAATTTGACTCTGTTGCCCCTTTGGTTTACCATGCAGACACATGAATATATGAACACCATCTTTTAGTTAGTGGCATTAGAGGCCTCAAATACATCTGATTTCATTCAGCCTAATGGAAATTATGTATTAGGTCTCCTGGCACGACCTTGTCTCATGCATAATGACAGGATTAAAAGCACTGTAAGAAAGACTGCTGTCTAAGTAGACTTCTCCGAAATATTTGGGGGGGGGGAATAAATGTGGATACCAATGGCAACTGACTCAACTGTTAGTGGTTTTCTGGGGAGTTATCCCAGTTTTCAGTAAATATACAATATACACATCCTAAAAGGTACATTTCTGAAGGATTAAGTTATTCTTCAACATGTTCATAAAACAGCACAATAATGTGTATAGATTATTCATCCTTCAGTAATCAATAATATTGAGTTTATTTTACTTTATTCATTTCATCTTTTCATATCTAAGAAATTGGAACATAGGAGAAATTCTAGGAATAACTAGTTACACTTTTATCAATCTTTGATTAATCATCTACAGAAAACAGAGGTAAATAATAGTTGGACTTTAACTATTTGTGCTAAAATTGTTGAGAAGCTTTAATAATATTTTCCTGCTCTACAGTATAATATAATATAATAACTTTTCAATATTTATATCTTATTTAAAGATATAAAGTGGATTGATTATAGTCCAACCACTCAGGCAATACCTCTTTCACAGTCCTTGTAACATACTTTAACACATTGCATTCATCTTAACTACTAGACACAAGGCAGAGCCTATGTTTACATTTGCTATTGCACATTATTTCACCTGAAACATGATGTCACATTTTAGAAGTATCAGGTATCAAGTTGCCCGTGACTCCACCGACATGCAGCAGGAACAAATCTCCTTCTTATTTCATTATATCACTGTGAGAAGTGGCTTAGGAAAAAAATGTCTATTGTGCTTATGCTATTTAAAAAAAAATAAAAATAACAAAACTCTCATAAAATGGTATGAAAAATATTTTTAAATATACTTCTATTTGTTTATCCTTAAAGTATTTCATTTTTGAAACTTTTGAAATGTGTTGTGACAGAAAAAATGGTACTATCTGCTTTTAAATAGCTTAGTCATTTCATAGGAAAAATAAAATGTCATGAACTGCTAGTCATTTTAGTTTACAGAATCAATATCTTTCAAGCAGCTTCCCAGTTCCATGTAATAATAATGTATTTCATTGTATCCTACCACCTGAAAGTCCCATCTCTATATCATCTGTGAAAAATGAAAACGCCTCCAGTTAATACTGCAGTCACCATACTGTTGAATTATGAATTTTGCTTTCAAACACACAAACTGCTAACTTTGCTTATGTGAGTAATATCAACCAAAAACTATATAAGGATTCAAGTTTCAGTTGGGTTCACTAATAAAAGAACAAGTAGTAGGAAGGAATAAAGGAGACTAATGGGAGAACCCTGGGTCAGGAATGGGCACTGTTGAGAGATTTCAAATCACTTACTGGCAATTTATAAAATCGCCCAACTTTGAGAATGTACGGAAAGTCCTTGTCAGATTTTTCAGTTGTCAGTGTAACTGGGGGAATAATATTATGCATAAACACTTCTAAATCAGCAATGCAGCCTAAAGAGAGAGCTTCAAATTTCAGTTCAAAAATGCGGCTGCCACTGCTTAGTCACATGGAACTATTCTTGAAATATGTGTAAGAAGCTATGAACTAAGTTCCTAGAAATAATCTGAAAAAAATATTTTGTGATTTTTTTTTTTTATTTTTTTTTTTGAAAGATGCAAACCAGCAAGCAAAGTTAAGTGATTCCTCAGTTACGGTATATTTTGTAGGTCACTGTGCAGGGTTCCACTGAAATACATTTGTTTCTTACACTGATGGATGTCTTTAGATAAATTAAAACCACATCCATAATTATAATTATGGAGTATGGCACTTTCTCACTTTCTTTAGTACCAATCAAGTTTTTTATGCAATGTCTATCTAAGGTAAATTATACAAATAAGGGATTAAGTTTTGAGTCTTATACCTCCCATGTATTGGCCAGAAAAAAAAGATGCTGAATCTCTTTTTTTTTCTCTGTCTTGGTTAAAGGAACTTGTTTTCTTTCAGCAGAGCAGCATAGCTTTTTCAAAAGCTATGCTGTTTAATCCCTTCCTGTTTTCTTCATCTCCATCCTTTTCTACAACTTGATGATTACAACACACTTTTGGGAAGCGGAAGACGTGGGTTCCAATCCTGGCAGACTGAAGTGAGAATAAAATCAAGTCTTCCACCTCCTGGAAAAGTGCGTTAACCACTATGTTATTATGAAAATAAGTTGGTGGTAGTAGCAGCATTTGAAAAGAAAGCAGCAGCTACTACAGTATTGTGTGAAGTGCCTCATCTTGTTACTATGTGTTAGGGATTCTCTGAAAAATACTGCGAAGTCAAGCCCCGAGGGGACTCACACACAAAAGTGCTAGTTTCTGAATTCCAGTCAGGCACAGACATTTATATGACAACACATATCTCAGCAATCTCAAGTTGGAGGGACCTATGAGCATATTCAGGACAAAAAGTTTTGAGTACTTAAGGAGTGCTTAAAATTAATATAAAAATTAGATATAAATGAGTTATTAGGAAAAATAGATGTCACCAAACTTAGGTGGATGTTTGAGTTTTCAAGATCACAGCTTTTGACATAAAATACTGTATTCTATCTAGCTAATTCAGGGTCTATATACATAGGAGAATGAGAAAGGGAGCAGGTGGGGTTAAATCTGTGCCATTGTTTTATTCTGGAAACAGATTCAGACTGTTTGCAAAAGTGTTTCCTGAATTTAGCTAAACTCACAGATTTCACGACCCAGCTTGCAGCTTGAGGGAATAAGCCATTTCTGTATATTTTATTAATTTGATTAAAGTGGCTAATCAAGCAAATATTCACCTAAACAAGCATATTAGTACAATTAATTAAACTATTTATAGAGAGAAAAATTTTAATTGAGGTCACAGTAAAAATTGAGCCAATAAAGGACTATTTTCAAACATCTAAATCTTCAAATAGAACAGGTAATCACTGAATTACGGGTTTGACATGAAATGAGGTTATTTTATACTAAGCCTGCTTTAGGAAATAGGATTCAGAGTCTTTAAAACTGAGGAACAGGCAATTCCAGTCACTGTAGCTACAATTTCCTACTAGACAAAAAGCAAGGAAATATGCAATATATATGTGTTCTTCATTTAGGTGTCTGTTCTGATTTAAGCTACTTGACAAAGGTTTTAGATTCTTAATCAAAAGAATTGTCTACTCTTTCTAGCCATGCTAGTTAGTCATTAAAAAATATTATTTCCTTCTAAAAAAAATTTATTTTAAGTAATACCATTTTTAACTCCTGTTTCTATTGATTTATTTATTGGCAGATGCATTTATTTTCGAAAACTACAAATGGTGTTTTTCTCCTACATACCTGCATTTGTGCATAGCTATGCAAAAAAAGAAAACCTGATTAATGTAAAGTTCAAGCTTCTTCTGCTTTGTTCGTATAAAGAACTTGAACTCAGCTTGTTGATGTTGAAAATCTGTGGATGGAAGTTTGATAGGAATTCCTAGAAAAGGTTTTTGCTGACAGACGGATTACTGATACCAAGAAGACAAGTCTTTTACCTGTTTCTGCTCTGGATGTTATACCAAAAGAGAGAAGAGGCACACAGCCATTGTCACGGGGAGCCTGGGTGGGGTTGTTACCAGAAGAGTATCACACCACGCAGCAACACGTCAGCTCAAATTTATTGACTTGGCAGGACAGGGAATAGCAGTAGCAGGGGAATAACCATTCCTAATGCACGAGCACACATGCAAATCAGAACTCAAACTTGCCTGGGGAAGTTTAGCCCAGCACAACTCAGCTCAGAGGACCACGACACTCTGCTCTTCTGAGGTGTCAGGTGTGCGGCCAACAGTTCAGCCCCTGTACATAGCAGTTCGTCCTCTGGCTTTGGCTTCCACAGATACCCCCGAATTCTGCCTCCCTCTTTTGGACTATTTATTAGCTCTTTTTCACTATCTACTGATCTCTGTGTTAGTTTGTCAGCATAAGCTACCGATTGCTTTGTAGTTCTGCACCCCCAGGTTAATCTGCAGTTGCTATGGTGGTTTTTATGACCCTCTGGCTTCCACCAAAAACATCACAAAAAGAAAATGTTACCTTTGTTATTCAGCTCATTTGAGATTAATCTGGTTGGTTTGAGCTTGGCAGCTGCAGTCCTTCATCTGGGTAGCAGCCCCAGGTAGGCTTCCCCATGAGAAATCCAGGTTTAACCTTTCAAGGTTTAGAAAGACCAGGCTGCAGCCTGTCTGTTGAGACATAGTTTTATTTAACATAATGTACATGTGATCTGGGCAAACAGTATCATGTATAGCAAAATGATGACTTCTTTCACCAGCAGTCCCTTAAGCCAGATGGCAGACAGTCCCTGAATGAACAGGGGTTGCATAATTCTTTTCATGCAGGCTACTTCTTACTACGTGTCAGGACAATCCAAAATCATAGATTATCCTTTCTACTTCACAGGAAAACTAACTATTCAACACTTGATTGCACCTACTCTGAGAAAAAAAAGGTCCATTTTACATATGTATTATTTTTTCTGCAATTATTTTCATATTCAGACTCAGTAAATGTAGAAGACATTTATGCCAGTAAAGGTCTGGACCTATTTTTTTTATCCTTGGTCAGAGTTGGAAATCTATGAAAGAAAGAAAGAAAGAAAGACTTCTGAAGTATTTAAATTTAGACGTCACAAGGTACTGGGTCTATTTCTTACCATTGTATTAGAAATTCCCTTTAATCATCTTCTATTTATTAAGAAGTTATTAAATGTTTTCCAAATCATTTAATTAAATAATTTATATTAATTTAAATTAATTATTATGATTATTTTGGTGGTTTCTTACCTTAGAACTGATTAAACCATCAAAGGACCTTAGTATATTGGTGTACTAAGCATTTTTCTAGTCAAATAACAATGAAACAAAAGGCCTGCATGTAAATTTACTTCTTCTGATCTAAAGGATAGGCTTCTTTAACCATTTAAAGAACCAAACAGTTTTTCTTAGGGAAACAGAAACATGATTTTAATCTCCAAATGACACCATGGAGGGGTAAAGTGATAACTGTTGTGAAATTTAATAAGACAATCTGGAATAGTAAGAAATTTTATCTTTTTATGCAAAACATCATCTAAATGTAGTCTGTCCTCAAAAATGTTGATTAAAAGACAGTCAACTAAAAGTATGCAGGCTTTGTAGTAACAGTAGTAGTGACAGTAATTTGTATTAGTTCTCAACATTCATTTGGATGTGAGAAAGGAAGTACAGATTTTAGAGGCCTTTGACAAGTACAAAGAACAGTTAAGAATACTAACAAACACACGGTAATGAAGTGCATTTAGGTTTTTGTTTATAGAAATAAAAATAAGGAGTATGTAATTTTACAGCTCTTGAAAAATGTTTCCAGTACCTTTAAAATATGGTAACAGAGGTCTTGGAAGGGTGACCATTAACTACCAGTAAGAATACCATTCAGTGATTCTGATCATCCTTGTCTCCTAGGATATTTCTTTTTCATGGAAGAGGAACAGACAGAGAATCTGAAGGTGCCCACAAGATATTTCTGATGTCAAGAAAAACATTTTAGTGACTTAGTGGAGCCATTGAAAGCTGTTGCAAGGGGCAAAATGGGACCAAAGAAAGAAGGCTGAATATGCAGAAGGGGAAACCTGGCAAACACCAACGTACCTCATGCAATGTCCTTGCCTGTCTAACCTTTCCACTTGGAGAATTATGAATCTGCCACATGGAATAAGTTTTTATCATCAATTAGGCTCATTTTGGAAAGGCAATGCAGTTCTTTTTATTGAAAATTTTTCACTGACATACACACTTAATAGTAACTTACATAATTCTGTATCTGTAATATAATGGAAGTTGCCATCCATTGCCATATACAATAAATATCAAGAGAAGGCCCTGCCTCTGCAGAACCTCAGATAAAATTCTGACCTAAGCCTGAAGTATAATGGTCTGCATATTTATGTGTCCCAAAGGAACTCGGACTTCAGTGAAATACTCTTATTTTCCTGTAAACATGCAGTGATTCTTCTATTTTCACTTCCCTATATGAAAAGTTTATTGCTTCTTATACTCACAATTTATTTTCAGAATAATAAACACAAAATGTAAGCAATTTCCTCATCATGACCAATGTGAAAAATGTTAACTGATCTTTACATTTATTGCCATTTTTCTGTCCCTCCCCTGTAACAAATATAAAGCATCATAAGCCTGCTTCTTGCCCTGAAGTAAAGCTGACACTTTTAGCTCTCTGCCCAGTAATAGAAAAGAATAGGGCAGTAGTCTTTTCAGTACAACTGTTTTGGTGATTTAAGTAATGAGAAAGCTGTTTTGTAAGTGTTGGTAACCAGAGGGATATGTTCAAACTGACAGCACTGAATTCTTGGGGTGTGCCTTAACCAACAAGCCCCTGGTGAAGGTGGGCTGGCATTTTTTTCCCTACCTCTAACAGAAAATATGCCATTGTGAAAAGAATACAAGATCTAAAAGAGCAGAGAGTGAATAAGTGATTTAGTAATCTAGCAAGGCTGCTGAGGGCATTGCTCACTTCCTCATTCTTTTTCCATCATCCTAACATGCACTTAAAAATACTCCCCCTACTCTCCTCTACCTGCTCCCAATTAAAAGAAAATGATGACTCTGATACAATGATGTTGTAAATGTCACAGTATTGTAGGATTTCAGCAGTTCTGAATTTTTAGCAGCTTAGAAGCTCTGCAGAACAATTTCCGATTTGCATTTCATCACTACCTTAATGGAGTAACAGCAGTAAGCTTGTGAATTAAAGCTTGCTAGATTAGGGAGTTTGTGCACAAGATTTCAAATCTCTGGTGAATGGCTTGCTGCAGCTCTACAAATCATTCTGTCAAAGCAAATTGTGCTGTTAAAATACACATTTAAAACAATGCTCCCCAAATAAGTAATATGGAGGTAATTGAAAAACCCAAAGTGCATAAAAATAATTGGAAAAAGTGAGCAGTGAGGGAATAAGGAACTAAATAAAAAAAATACAAAACAAAGAGAAATGTAAATAAACATTACTGTAGAAAGAAGAAATATAATTTACTTTATCACCAACTGCAAATAAAACACATACTTTGGGGCTTAACTTCTCACCTATTCTGCACACAGTGCTATCTACTGAGATGTGATGGGGAATCATGGGGAAAAATAAAGAAAAAACTTTATGCCTCAGAAGTCTCATATTGAAATGCAATAAGAAACATGTAATTTTCTGCAAATGCCCAGAAAACATCCAGCTAGGAACTCTTCATTTCATTAAATGGCATCATTGATTTCCATTGGAAGTTACAACTAAAAGAGAAAACAGAGGCCAATGACAAATGTTAATCCTGTAACATTTTTTATTTTTTTTTTTAAATCAAGGAGTTTAATAATTAAAAAAACTTCAGCAGAAGTTAGCAACTTAAACCAAATGAGATTGTAACTTTTATGAACATGCTATAGGCTTTGCAGTATCAGTATTGTAAAAAGACTTATCTGTTCAAGAATTTATCAAAATGGGCTGCATAAGTTAGTATGTGTGCATACCTCTGGCACTCATCATAAATGCTAAAAAAAAGTAAACTTGAATTAGTTTTCTCTTCTCCCCATCCCCTCAGTATAAATCTATGTATTAATAAGCAGGGGACATAATTACTAAAATCATCTTAAGAGGTTTATAGGTTCATATTTTTAAGATTATGAAATGTATACTAAATATCCAGCTCAACTCTATATAATTAAGAGCACAAGCTTTTAGGTGAGATAAAGATGCTAATTAAGGGTTCTGTTGAGTAGATCTATTTCCATGAAACACCTGGGCCAACATGAATCCCTTCTTCATATTCATGGAAAGGAAAAGAGAAAATCTTAATAGAACAGCATGAGCAGTGGGATTTTATGGATTCAACTGAAATTAGAAAAAAAAACCCAAACAGCCACACCAAAAAAACAACCTACAAATCACCTTTCTTCATTGAAAGGAAAATCAGTTATCTATACATACCAATTAATTTTTACTGAAATTCCCTTCTGTCCCACATGTTTGACACCTCATTTAAAATTAAATAAATACATTGAATTAATTTAATCCTTTGTGACCTTTTATCCCCAGAGTTCTTAATCAAATGTCTCAATTGATTAATAGATCTTTACATGACCCTAAATTATATTGCTCAAATCTTGTCCTTTTCCTTAAATATCAATTAATTCTAAAGCAAGAAGGAATATCTCCAAATGTTTGCCTATCCTCTAAGAAAAGCCTCATCCCTTAAAACAAGCTTTGTGGAATACAGACAACATATTTTCTGAAAATTTCATTACAGTCACTTCAGCAAAATTGTAGGATGACTTTTGCTAAAAATAAAGCATCTGCATTGCTCTTCCTGTCCTCAGTGGTACATATTTCATATATCATATTTTATATAGTTTGGTCCTCAAGATTTAAAACCAAAGATGAGTTCTTTTTGGTTGGTTGGTTTTGTTGGTTTTGTGTGTTTTGACAGACTTGGCATACTAACATTTCCTTTTGAAGAAAATGATATCATTACAAGATATAAGAAGAATTCCAGCTTCTACATCTGGAAGTACTTCCACTTCCATCACTCTGTGAAAGTCCCAGTCCCACACTGTAATTTAGGATTGATTGTCTTTTATGTATACGGAAAATAATGCCCTAAAATTTTTGGAACTTTTTCCATCTGTTTCCTTCACTCTGACAAATAAGCTGTAAAACATCAAAGAAACATGTCCTGTTTGCTTTTTCATATCAGCCAGAGCTTCGTTTTTGTTAAATTCACAGAACAAAACTTGTATGAAATTATTTTTACAAAACTTATATGCAAACCTGTGGATCTTATGACCCAAAATTTTAACACCTTTAATTGATCACTTCCAGATTAAGCTATAGACAGGAATATATTATTGACAACTATGCTATTGCCTTTTTTCTTCAGTACAGAAACTCCATCTGTTTAACCATCATATATGCACAATATATGCATACTGTACAATATATGAATACTGCACAAGAAGGCAGAGCATTTGCATAACTCTTGTAGGCCCTCATACCATTCAGATATGACAGTTAAGCATATTTTAGTCATGGCAATGTAATTTTAACTCACAGTTTTCTCTTCTCCTCCTTCTTCCTTCTTCTACAGAGCATAATGATGATCATATTTTTTTATTTATTTGTTTGTTTATTCATGTAAATTCATATTCTTGTTTACTGTAGAGGCAAAAAATATTTTAAATGTAGCATGAGGAAGAATTCAAATGTGGAAAGAATTTGAATGGAAAGTGAGGGGAAAAAGAAGTACTTCTATGAATAGTTAATTAATTAATTGATGCATTTCCAGATAGGAAAGGAAGCATAATGAATATTAATGACTGTGGGCTATGAATTGAATCCATTTTTCTCTTTCCCAGAGGAGAAAAAGTATTTAAACCAATCTTGGCAATGTTTGCCAAGGGTTTTGGGTTTGTGTTTTGGGGTTGTTTTTTTTTACCTGCCTTTCTATGCAATGTACATTTGGTTTGTCCCTTCAGATCATTTGTTCTTGAATTCTTGCTCTAAATGAAGGAGAAAACAGCCCTGAAACACCATGAACTGGCAAATAGAAAAAAAACAGTCATAAAGAAATGAAGGAAAGTAAATATTTTCTTTGAGTATCATAAATTGTGTCTCTTGATCATCAGACAGAATCTTAGATCTCAAGATAGCAGCCTTAGAAGTGATATGTGGGTTTCAATAATGAGTTGGGATATTGGGACACACTAGGAAACTCAATGTAGTCCCTGCTGTAGCAGGTAAAGAGGAATTTAGATCATCAAAGATATTTTGTTTCACGTAATACTGATTGGATTCAGGTAAACTATGGCATATTAGCAGTACTGGGGAAAACTGTCTCCATTCAGAGTGAAATCATAGTTTAAGGTTTGTTTCGGGGTTTTTTTTTTCTTATTCAATTTTGTTGCTTTTCTTGTTGTAATGATCAAATTAATTAATTTTTAATAAAATTGAATATGAAAGGAATATTTGACATAATTACAAGCTGTTTAATAGTTTCAAATAAAATTTATGAGTAATTTGAACACAAAAACATTTTGAAAAAAATTGCTGTAGTTTTAAATTGTCTTTTTTTTTTTTTTTTTAAATTTGTATACCTTCTGGAAGCTAAAAAGTTAAATAAGTATATACTTGCCAAAAATATTTCACACTCTTTCCATTGTGATCCTCACACTTTAGAGCACCATCCTTCAAAAATTAGTGGAGGGGAAAAATATTTCTTAACTTAAGACTAAGAATTATTTTATTATTGCCATGGAGAATCAACAGATAAATACCTACATCAGTTTGACTGATACCCGGGCTATCTCACAGTGAGTAGTTTTGTTGTCAGCTTTAACTTGTTTTGAGGGAGAAGTATTACCTGCTTTTATTGAAACACATTAAAATACACGTAGTCTTGTACGTCAGTTTATCTCTAGATAAAAGCTTTCTGAAGTTTTGCTTAATTAATTGTTATTTTTGCTGTCTCCAACTGTAATATTGACATTTTCCTACGTGCTACATGAACTTAACTTCTGGACAGTTGAAGCTGAATTGAACTTCTGGACTTTATTTCAGTTGAAGAACAGTGTGGAAAACTTCCATCCTCAGGACAGCTGATCACCAAACTGGGCAACACTTGAAGTGAAACTATTCTCTTCTTTCTCTATGAGAGAGCTTTTTTGACTGCAATATAGACATTTATGTAGTTATTCTTCATTCTTCCTTCAAAATGTTAATTGAGACAGATGATAGATAGTAATGATTTTCGGTTTTATGGGTGCATCATCAAATATCAAAGTCCATAAAATAAAGACTATCATCAGACTCAAAATTTGAAAGGTACTTGGAAGATAAAAAGTCCTCCAGAAGTGTTTGGTGTTAAAAATACTTTGTTAGATGTAAAGTGTATACAAATAATTGAATAAGCCATAGGACCAAGCTAGAAACTAGGCATATAATTGTCATTTGATGTATACCTACTTTATGCCTGTTATGTGGAATTTAGAGACATGTCTCTGAAAATTTATTCAGTTTTCAGTAATTTCACAAATTTCATAGGCACCAAAAAGTTCATCCCTATTCATATCCTAATCTATCTGACAGGTGAACTGGCAGGCAGGTTAAGTCTAAGCAAGTCTAAGCACAAGTAAAGCCTCCAAACTAAACTTTCTTTTGACCTCGGCGCAGTGACAGTGCGAGTGGGGACACGCTGACAACAGTGAAGTTTTCCCCAATGCACAGCTGTGTCCTGACAGTAGGGCTCACGCTTTCCTCCTGATTAGCCAGTAACTCTGTTACTGCACAGAGAAACAGAGGGAGAACTGGACTGAGTCTTCTTCTCTGACCAAATTTTCTGCAATTTTTTGGAATTGCCTGCTCTGAACATTTACATTTTAAAACTCCTGCTGTCTGTATAAAATCCTCAAAGTCTTAAAAAAGAAAGAATTTTTTTCAGTTCTAGGGAGGTGCATTAACACTGCAATATTGCCTTCTGTGAATTTAACATTACTTTGACAATGTCAACACCGATAAAACATCTAGTTTATCATTTGGCTGCAACAAGTGCATCCTTAGTCATCTGGCTACAATAAAATCTCCTTCATTTTTGTATCATGAGTAAGATGAGCCTGACCTGAGTATGTAAGTTCAGGACAAATGTTCACCAAATGGTCACTAATATTTTGAGAAATAGATATCCAACTGTCTGTTGTGACAGGGCAAAAGGCTTGGCCTTCTGTATGGGCAATCTTGAATAAACTGTGTCGAATGTTCTTTGGTAAATTTTCCAATTTTGTAGTACCTAATAATCAACACTTGATTTAGTGGGTGCCTTATGCTCCCCAGGAGCGATGGTTTCTTCAGTAACATTGAAGTCCTAGTGTGGATTTAGCTTATTGCATTTCTATAATCATTAACTTTAAAATGACTAAATGGGATTATGAAAACTGTCAACCTCACTCTATCAACAGTGATAAGGATGTCCATAAAGAGACTATTCTGAAGATGGGATGTCTGTTAATAATGATTTTCAGTGAACTTTATGTTTTGAGAATATCCCACAAATATGTTTCATTCAGTAATGCTACCATGAACCAAAAATGCAGTTGTGTTCACCATTCTGTGATCAGAATTTGTTATTTTTCTATAACAGGAGAAAGACTAGAAATATGAACTTTATGCTTCAAGTTTCTCCTACTCAGAAAAGCTACATATTGCATCCTTCCTCAGATAACAGTGTCAAAGGAAGTGATCCTTAGAAATACTTCAGTGATTGGCATTAGCGAGACTTTGATACATACTATTTATACAAAAAAACTATTATGCTTCACTTAGTTCCTTTGATGTCCTTGAAAGAGATGGTAAATAATTCCCTGTGTAGAAAATGCACACAGTGCCTTATAATAAATAGGAACATTTTCCTTTACACATTGTGGAGTGTTTCACGTGCAGTCACTAAGATTTACACTGGAGTTTGGGAGACTGCAACATGATGGCAACCTTGCAGTTAGGAATGAGAGTAAACTGCTGGTTAGATTATGGGCTTGGACTTCAGATCTCCTGACTCTGCATACTCCTATTTATGGCAAATATAGTAATAGATAATTAAATATTGGACAAGTATGATGTTCAAGCATGGTATTTAATCCATGTTGGATGGTATTTAATCTGTGTTGGTTAATGCACACTTGTTTCGTTGTCTGTTATAAAATACTTAACCAACATTTGTAATTTCAAAAGTATCTCTCAAAATTCCTTTTGACCATTGTTCACAAATAGGTGCTGACTTCACAGACCGACCAGTTTTGTTTGTTTTCAATATCTATCATCTGTGCACGTCACCAAAAAACAAGTGGCACAGAAAGTTTTCTCTCTTGCCACTACTAAATGTTAGCAGCTATCCCCCATATCCTTTTATTCTGTTGTCTGATTTATAAAGATTTGCTAATGATTCACTGAACTGTTTTCCATACAAAGTGGTAGAGGTGCCACATGTGACTTTAAATATTATGTTGTGCTATTAGTATTTGAAAAGCTGGTGATCAGTTAGCTGTGCAGAAAACAGCAGTCTTAGAAGGAGTAAAATTTGTGTTTTGAATTCCAGCAAAATCCCAACTGCCTTTTCTTTCCAAAACTCTGGAGAACAGAGGATATCAATAGTTAAACAGAGAAACAATAGATGAGAGACTGGGGATTACTTAGGAGGCTTGCCTGGGAAGAAAAAAGAAAAAAGGCAGGAAAAAGAAAGAATTATGATGCATGAATGTGTGATGGAAGTACAGAGGAATGATGAAAAGCTGCAAAATATGTAAACTGAAAAACATATCATAAAGAAGTTTCTCAGTAAGTACTAGAGAATTTCATCATAATTGGACGTTAGTCTTTGTTATCTTCCAGTCTGTTTGGTGAAAGCTGTACAAAGCATTTTACTTAGGTTGTATTTTGTTTTTTTCTTTAATAACCCAAATGGTGCTGACTTCACAAGATGTTTCCTCAAGAGATTTCCCACTTGAGGTTACTATGATTAATTGTGATTTATGGTACACTAAGTGGGGCCTCCCAAGTCCTGCTGTATTCTCACAGAGGTTAAATGGTAATCAGTATGGAATACCTTAAAGATTAAGTCTGGAATATTTGTCAAAGATAAAGGAGCACCCACCCACGAACACTCACTGTGGCCAGTCTACTTTTGCTGTCAGGTTGGAGCAAGCCTCAAGGGATGGAGACAGCAGTTTGGGAGTGTGTTCTCTGATGCTGGATAACAATGTACTGGTGTGACTTCAAATTTTTAACACATTTCTTGATTCTGCTGCACAAAAATGACTGTTGAAGTTAAAAAAAAAAAAATCTATGAAGCTATTAATTCTATCATTTCTTAACTCACTATATTTAGGCTGCCCCTAATTACCAGTGGAGCACTTCATTTTTAACTTAATTTCAGAAGAATCCTGAAAAAAGAAACATAAATTCTCCTATATCTATTCCATGTTGCAAGAGAATGCTTTAAAAGTTTACTTTAACTTATTTCATTTATAAATAAATATATATTTATATATGTATTTATTTATATTATTTAATATATTTGTTTTCTTAAGAATAAATATTTATTTATTTTATTGTTGCAAGAGTAAATAAATCAAATGCAGTACAAAACAAAGACAGATGGACTGAAAAATAAAAGTCATTCAAATTATTTTCTAAACAAGACATTAACAGTATCTAGAGAAAAAAGTTACTAGCACAATTGTCACAACAACTTGAACCTGAATGGCTTTTGCTTTACTCATGTCATGAAGTGATTCACTTGTGTATTATTTTTTTAAAATCCTCTCTGACACTGTTGACATATTATGTACTTTGAGTTGCTCCCTTTTATTCAGAAATCAAGGCAAAAAGTTTTCTTCATAAAATATTAATAGATGCAAGTATTGTCTCTGACCTTACTTGATCAAAGTGGTTAGTGTCAAAGTTTAATTGCATTTCATGTGTTTTGGTGACATCTCTAAATCTTTCATGGATTCAATAAATTATTAGCATCACAAGAAAATCTCACACAACCATAATAAAAAGTGGGAAAATTCTGTAAACTAATACTTGCAACTTAAATGAAAATTTATTTAATCTTAGTCTTTTCCTCCAGCTCCTAGTAAAGAAGATCAAAGCCTGAATAGCTCTATGAGACATGGAATATTGGGGCTGGTTTTATAGTCAGACTTAGAAAAAGACTTTACCTTAATTTGAATAGATACTGTGATAATCTTGAGATCTCAAAAACTGTTTACTCCTTTGGATTTTTTTTTTTTTTTTTTTTTTTTTTTTTTCCTTATTTTTTTTTGCATGTTTTCTTTTAAGTTTTGA